>CM034147.1:711046376-711101376 GCA_019776745.2 Taxus chinensis | reverse complement strand
ACAATACAACAATATGGTATATTAAGCAACCATGGCAACTTCACAAAGGCTTCAACATCAATTACACTAATACAAACAATACATGTAATACATATAAACAAAATAACACAAATAACACAATATACAACTTTCCAACACAAAGGCTAAAAATCTAAGCCAAGGGAGAAGATAAATATGGGAACCACCTCCTTTTACCTCCCAAATGAGTTAGGGGTTCCACCCAAAAGACGTCCAAGTGCACATCATAATTGCTCAAAATATCCATTTTCCCTCCCAATTCAAGATACTGAAAGAGTAGTAATATTTTCCTTTTCTCTCCCCATAGGTGGATCACACTACTCACACTCCCTCCATAATGCCTCACAATATCCTTTTCCATCCCAAAATGGTCCCATTTTCCTTCTCCCCATGCCTTCCTTAAGACAATACTACCCAAATCCCAAACACACATTCATTTACAATACAACACAAACAAGTAAATAAATACATGGGTATAGACCCTACCTTGCCATTATAAGCTTCTACTATATTCAAACAACAAGATTCAATCTCCTCCATATCCAAGCAAATCCCCAATTGTAATCTCCAAAATCTCCCTAGCAAGAAGTCTAAGAAAATTCCAAAAAAAAGAACTGTGTAATCAAACCAAGTAACCCACAAAACTCCGAAATAACTCACATAAATATAAAATGAGGAGAGGAGGGTGAGGTGGCTCCATGTAGGATGCCACATCACTTCTCCTCCAATCCATGTAACAAGTGAAACAAAAAGACCCAAGCTCATAAATGGGTGGGTGAGGATATGAAAAGTTTCCTTCAACACACAAACCATTACTCCATACTTCTACGGAAAAAATTAAAGGAGTTTGTAAGAAAGTGCAATCAATTGCATCTTTTTGCTTCCAAAACACATAATGATGCCTAATATTGACCCCTTACATCATACGTATAGTTGGTAGATGAGTTTAAGAGGTAGGGGACAATCATAACTTGTCTTACAAGCCTCTAAAAGTGGCTTCAAAGTCAAAATTCGAGATTTGAAGGATGGGGTTGAGTACACAACCCAATATAAAATGAAATCCATCAAAATTAATAAGATAATAAGGACTATCTACCCCAATTAAATTCCCCTTTGTCATATCTCAAATTAACTCAATCACATGATTAATTAACTAAACAAGGGCTTATTAAAAAGTAATAATAGAGTGAGGATACATCACAATAACTAAATCATATAATTAAATAACAAAACGAAAGAGGGAAAATCAACACATAAATCCATGGTCACATTTGAGGTCACCCCACAATGGGAACCTTCAAACAACATACAAGCCACATAATTTTTTTTTTTCCAAGGTGACCTTGTTGCTAATATCCAATATTCTTCCATGGTTTATTGTGATAGAATTTCATCCAACTAATCAAACAATACCTCTTCGGCCTCAAGACTACATCAAATACACCATGAAATAAAACACACACATACATATCATCCAACAACATCATACATGAAGCTATATCATCATCAAAATTAGGAATTTATATCACTTAATTGCAATCACTAAACATCTCAATTTTGATAAGTCAAGACATGAATAAGATCATAAGGTCAGTCCATCATCATCAAAATGCAAGCATCAATATGAAATGAAACAATACTATATCATCATCTATCAACGTCTGCTAGTAGTCCATACCATCTATAAAATAAGTCATAACATACTAATAATGTCAATTTATCAATGTCTGATAATCAAAATATAACAATAATGTCCATGTCTCAATTAATAGTACTCAAAATCATAGCATAATAATTATCGAAGAGGAGTGGGCATTACATTGCCTGAGTTGAAGATGGAGGAGAAGTGATCAGTGGCCTTGATTCATTCTATATTTTTTGGAATGATTCTACACCACCGCTACTGGTGCCAAATACAGTGTGGCCAACATCACCCAAATTGAAGTCAAAAGAGTGGGGGCAAATATTTGATCTGATAATTACTCGTGTACACTAACTATATGTCTATGAGAAACATGGAGTGGCTCTCCACTTATTTCATGGAGGCCTTGGCCATGGGAATAATGAAGGCGTAAGTCAGCATGCATATGAAACTAACTTGCCATATCGCTTAGTCAATTATAATTTTTTCGTTAATGATGAATAGGGCTTCAAATCCCACCTGACTAAAAAGGTGCACTTACTAATAGCTTCCAATGAGTTCCACATATACAAGCCCGATGTCAAATAAGTTTCCCTACCTACAATGTCAATGCCAAATATGTGTGTCCATTAATGTTGATACTCGACCGCTGTACAAATGACACAGTTTATATTATATAGATTTAAACATGTTGTCAACCATCCATCAATCCATTGATGGAGATATCTATTTCTTACATTATAAAAGGAAAACAAAAGATTAATATTGATAATATGTAAATAGTTTTAAATTTTAATAATTAGCAAAAGAAATTCATGAAATACGAATTCACCACTGACAATAATTGTGAAAAGGACATGTTAACCAGGTAATAATATTTCATCACAATTTTCGTACATAGATAGCCATAAATGCTATATTTTGGCATGCGGTGTGCCAATTTTTTCAGTACAAGGCATATTTTTAAAGGTACAGTTTGCTCCTCTTAGATAAGCTATAGGCTAATTATTGAATAAATATTGTATAAAAGAAATTATATGAAGCATAGATGAACATAAATTCAAAACCTTAAGTGTGTTGGCCACCATTAATAGATTATGTAAATAATTAGTCTGTTTTCTTTGAAAAAATGAATTAAAATATATTATATACTGATGACGTGATTAAGGATTTAATCATACTTAGTTTCCAATAAATCAAAAATTAGAAACTAATATTTAACATCTATAAATTATAAATAAATAGTAGTCTATAAAAATAAAGTGAAACATTATTGGTTAATCAATAATGAAGAAATAAAAATTATATGAGAAGGTCGTACATAGTTATAAAAATAAATAGTAGTCTATAGATATAAAAAATAATAATAATAATTTAACATCTAAAGATTATAAATAAATAGTAGTCTAAAAAAATAAAGTGAAACATAATTGGTTAATCAATAATGAATAAATAAAAATTATATGAGAAGGTCGTACATAGTTATACGTAAACTTAGGGTTTAATTTTCATGGCTGTCTACACATTTTGCTTTCTTTTTTCCTCTCTACATATATTTTTCATGTGTCGTTTTATCTATAGATATTTATATAAATTATAACTTTTGGATGGACATTAGTTTGATTAAGGATTGAATTTACTTTCAAAATATAATAGAAGAGATGCGGTATATCGGATTGGACTTATAATTGATTTATTAATACACTTGAATGTCTTCCTTCAATTCTCTACGTAATATGAATCAAATCGCCCTCATTCAACAACGATCTAAGCAAATCATTATTATTATTTTTTACAATCAAAAGGCATTCCAAACAGCAACCGCATTATTAGTTCTCCCCTCTCATGCCAATACCCACTAAGCACCCATCCTTTAATATTTTTCCACGTTTCCCCCTCGCTTTATCTTCATCAGATCTAGGAATCAGAATTCAAGCTTCCATTCGTTTCTACAAACCTTTTTATTTTATAGGACAAGATTTGTTGTGTCAAACATAGATATGTCGGTCTTTTGAATCTAAGATAACACAGCAACAGGCATGCCGCATGTCCTTGTCCGATTTTATTTTATCAAGTTTATAAGCTATCTGGACATGTCGAGCTGCCACGGGCATGTCCCTGATTGAAACAAAACGTATTATATAACAGAAGGATCACTAATTTAGTTGCGCGTATTGTCACGATTGAGTACGGAAGCCTTTACTGTACTTTATTGAAGATCAAGATACCGCCGAAAGCGGATCGTTTTTGCCCTTTACCTCGTATCTGGCCTGGAATGATTGCGGCCGAAGAAATAAGCCAACGGACGCGTTTTCTTCTTTGTCAAGAGATGATCGAGCAGAATATTACAAATAGCAGTCCACTTCGTTTACACCTCTGATAAAAGTGTGTTAATGGCGGAGAGGGAGGTTAAGAAGATAAGGAAAGGCCCCTGGACTTTGGAGGAGGACAGGCGCCTTTCTTCTTACGTTGCCCTTTACGGTAAAGGTCGATGGGACTTCGTTGCCAATGCCACAGGTGCGTCTGGCTAAAATTGTCTCGAGCATGATACGTTTAAATGTGAAATCTCACTAACTTCATGTTTTACTGAATGGAGTGGAGCAGGGCTTAACAGAAGTGGCAGGAGCTGCAGGTTGAGATGGGTTAACTACCTCTCTCCAGAACTTAAAAGCACCGACTTCACAGAAGAGGAAGAACGTTTGATTATTGAGCTGCACGCCTCTTTGGGAAACCGGTATACATTTATGCATTCTATTCGCATGTCATTACTGTATATATTTGAGAAAGTTTTGTTTAATAGTTGATTCTCGACTCTTAATCTACTAATCAAAGAAGTTCAGGTGGTCTCGAATTGCACAGAGTTTACCAGGCAGGACAGACAACTCAATCAAGAATTACTATAGAACACGCATCAAGAATAGTAGGCCCGGCATTCTGTCTTCGTCTCTCCCCACTTCATTTCAAGAACCAGGTACTCAGGAAAGCAATAGATTTTCAACGCAGAGCATTGAAGAGAATCCGACGGAGGCAATTACAATTCCGTTTTGGGATGGTGGTCAAGGAGAAACGGTTTCAAGGAAGGAAGATGTGGAAAGCCATTCTGCCAACTTACCTTACAACATTTCAGTGGAATCTCTACACGCCATGCCACTCTCTGAGTTTAATGGAGATAACAATGTGAGTCGTTTGTTATATAACATGGCTTCTCCGATGGACGCTTCAAATACCGAGTTTTACACACCCGAGCTTTACTCGGATGAATTATGGAAGATGGATGAAGGATAACGCATTACTCCGACTGAAGACGTTAGCATAAATTGAATTAACAAAATTCAATGACAGCGTCTTTTTGTTCTCTATCTTAATTTGTTAGTTTGGACAGCTGTTCATCCATTTGCTAAGATTAGATAATAGTTATATTATTGTTTAGTATGAATTTAATTATTTTCTAATTTTTGATTTCCTTTAGTGACACCTTGCAACCTATTTGTTATAGTTGTTAAGTTTTTTATGTATCTCAAGCCATCGATTGAGAATCGATCTCGGCCATTGGTTTTACCAATGAGAGTAGTATAAAAGGAGGTCATTGAGCACTTAGAGAACACAAGTTTTGGAGAAGGCATTTGCAGTGCTAGCAAATGAGCTTGTGTAAGTTTGCAGTGATAGCAAATAGTATTGAAGTGTTAGCAAGGGCAGCAGTGATAGCATTAGGGATAACAGTCGGGGAATATAAATGGGAGAAGGTGGGAGATTGTTGGAGTTCTATGCCAGTAAGAGGAAAGGAATATTTTTATCTCTTAATTTGTTGAAGTTAATATAATTCATCATTTGTAGAATTGGTTTTCCCTTAGGGATTTTTCCACGGAAAATTTTTCTGAAAATATTGTGTTCTTTGTGTTTACGCATTTCTTTCCATATTTTTACTAGTGAATTTGCATTTGTGTTATTTTTCGATATTAGCTTATGAATTAGTTTTCGGCAGTTAAATAATATTTAAAGACATGAGATTAATAATCAATGGCTGCAATAGAATTTTCACATGGTATCCCAGCTATGTTAAGGGTAGACAATATTTTTACCTAGGAAAGAAATTGAGGGTTCCTATAACCTAAGTTTGATATATTTAAATTCTTTTTACTTTTATCTTTTGAGATGGATTCAGCTGGTTTAATAGATCAAGGACAATATTATATGGTAACCTCAAATTTTACATGTCTTGAAGGCCAGTCTTCCCAAATAGATCTGTTATAAGAGAATGGTATACAGGATCTATGTTACACACCACTATGTAAGCGTTTAACTACATACACAACCACCCCATGTAGCATCACCTATGAAATTTGATGCCACGAAAGGGATGATTTTCCTTGATGGTGTTAAGGATTTCCATAGTGTTCCATCACATGGCCGAGTTAGATACGACGAAGAAGATGTGGGATGCTAAATCTATCTAAAATCAGTACCATAATGCTCCCCAATAACTGCAAGTAAATGGTTATACATGAGAACAGTTGAGGACATGCCCTTTTGAACAATGGAGAAGACGTTATCAAGTTACCTCACCAGTATTAAATTCGTCAAGGATGAGTTTAGTAGTGATTGGAGATCAAGCAAAATGATGATGGGCTGGTTATGAGAGCTATGCCTTAAATGCCTTTACTAAACAAACTAGGATGTTCATTGTTCTAGTTGAAAGCATAAACAAGACAACTAACCCGATGTAAACCATCCAACGATGAAGGTTGATTCCATTCAGGAGGACTTTAGGACTATGTCTTGTCAATGGGGCCAACTTGAGTCAGAAAAGTGAGGGAGCGACAAGAAAGCGTTTCCCTTATTTTTGGAAATATTTCATGAGCAAAGAAGGGATACAACAAAGGATGCAAAATATCGAGGTGAGCCAATGCAAGCAGGAGATGACTAAGGTTAAGGGCTATGGCTGTCATGACTTAGGTCAGAACTATAATACTTAGATTGACATCGCAACCGTTTAGTACGAATGATAGCGAGGGGAACCTCAACCAGTGGGTGGATTTAGTCAGTGCAGAGGAGCTCTCTAGGAAATTGGGAGCATGTGTTTGCACTTTTAGATACACTGAAAATGGTCAGCTCAACCTCATAGTGCCGTTTGGTATATAGATAATTTTTTATTTTTTTATATGACTAGGATTTAGCATGCAAGTCTCTTCTCCAGGTGACCAGGAAGAGTGACACCAATCTACACCGGAACTCTATATTCTCATGGGGAATCAAGTCCAAGCTGAATCCAGTCTGGGAAACTAGACTGTGGCAGTTTTAGACTTTGATAATTTTTTATTTTCCATAATTTCCTAAAAAATTCATGATTGTTTTACATATGTGAGGCTTAGGTTATGAAGACTGACTTCTGTATCTGTTCTTCAACACTATAAGGGTACAATGGTAATTTTAGTTGGATACATGTCTCATGATTCATGCATAAGTAGTGGAATCACCCATAACTATTGGAGTTAGGATTTGGAACAATTTTCGGAGCCTATAGTTTAAATTACTCCTAAGGCATTTATGAGCTTATTTAGTAATCCTAGAGTTCTTAAATAGCTTTGGCATAGGTTGATGGGCAATATTCATCATGGATTCTGCTTTAATTGTATTCGTGAGGACAGTGACAGGCTGTTCCAGATTTGAGTTTTAGAGAATGATGATGTAATGTATAGGGATGTGCTGTTGAGTAAGTTAAAGCGAATTATCATCATTTTCAAAGTAGTGACAATAGATCTAAGACTGTTCTTGATCTAGTACATTCAGATCTTTTAATGGTGGTTTTATGTATAATTAAATTTTCTCAAAGGATATGTATAATAAGTGATTACATCTATTGATGATTTTTCCATTGAAATAATTTTCCTAGTATATACTGTACTTGATGTCCAAGGATTAGGTTCTGCAGTCTATTTTAAGAGTTTAATATCTACTTGCTCATGAACTTCTCAGGAAGGAAGATAAAGGTTCTATCGGTCACATGCATGTTTCCGAGTAAATCTCAAATGACTTCCAGGATATGTGAAGCCAGAGAAGTTATCAAGAGTTGATGAGGTATGGTTCTCTTTTTTTTTTTTGTTTTAGAATATAGTTGCTGAAATGCAGAACCGTTCTATATCAAAGGCATACAAGGGGCTATGCTACATGAACATGACATGCCCCGCTATCTATGGGCAGAGGCATGTAGTAGAATCAATTTACATTCTGGAATAGGGTTCCATCCAAGGTCCTAGGGAAGATGACACCATAGGAAGCTTTAGCATAGTGAATGCAGCCAGTTTTTTTGTCACTTAAAACAGAAAAAACATTATGGGATGTTTGGCGTATTAGTTCCTATTCTTAGCATATTCACATAGCAAGTAAGATAATACTAAAGAGAAGGGGTACCTTCATGGGTACAGTGAAACTTCAAAGGCTTTAATTTTACTAGACTTCTATTATATTTCATTTTATTAGACTCAATTAATTCATTATATGTGATGTCAAGTTCATGGAGGGACAATATTTTATTGAGTAATGTATAGAGATTTTCTAGTAGATGATAATAAGTGAGCAGCCAAGAAAAGCTCCAAGTATGCAAAGTATAAGGGCAGCATAAGCGAGAAGTACAGATACTAGATGGACTTAGTTGATTTATGACTCTGGGAAATGAAGTGATTCTACAAAGTATGTGAGCAACTGGTGCAACAAGATATGCATCTAGAAAGATTTAGAGGTTGATATTTCATCCTCTATAGTTGGCAGCAGGAACTGTGAGGTTCAAAACACACAAAGGGATACTCAGGAGTTTTGTGGGAGCTCATCTAGGAAGAGTACAAGGCAGAGGAAAGAACTAGCCAAGTTGGTAGTCTAGTGAACCTTCTAGCTATCAAGAGGCTGCACAACATCAGGTATGACAAGATGCTATGGTTGAGGAATATACTTCAATAATGCATAATGATGTGTGGGAGGTAGTACCTAGACCAACAGATAGGGCAGTAGCTGGATTACACTGGATCTTCAAGATAAATCACGGTGCAGATGGTAGCATCGAGAAATACAAGGCAAGGTTTGTGGTAAAGGGGTTCTCTCAGAAGGAGGGAATAGACTATGAGGAGACATTTTCTCCAGTGGCCATGTATACTTCTATATGAGCTATAATCTCATTTGCAACACAGATGGGATGGCAGATCCATTAGGTGGATGTCAAGACAACATTCCTTAATGGTGAATTGAAGGAGGAGGTATACATAGAACAACCAGAAGGCTTTGTAGCACACATCAAAGAGACCCACGTGTGCAGATTGAAGAAAGCATTGTATAGACTCAAGCAGGCTCCTAGAGCGTGGTATGAGCGCATTGATACATACTTGTAAGAAATGGGATTTATGAAGAGTGAGGCAGATGGTAACCTCTACTACTTGGTAGTTGGGGGTGAGGCTCTCATTCTTGTTCTATATGTAGATGACTTGTTTCTTACAGGTACACTAGGGCTCATAGAGAAGTGCAAGATGGACCTTGCAGTAGAGTTCAAGATGAAGGACTTGGGACTCATGCACTATTTTCTAGGCATGGAGGTGTGGCAGATAGATGGAGATATTTTCCTTGGTCAAGGGAAATATTGCATTGAAATCTTGAAGAGATTCGAGATGGAGGATTGCAAAGCCATGTCTACACCTATGATCACTAATTAGAGGAAGGTAGATACATCTAGGGACAAAGATGTAGATCCCACCTTATATAGGTAGTTAATTGGTTCGCTCATATATTTGGTCAACACCAGGCTGGATATAACATTTGTAGCAAACTCTCTTAGTCAGTTCATGGTTGAGCCAAAGAGAGTGCATTGGAGAGCGGCCAAGCATGTGTTGCGTTATTTGCATGGTTCAGTTGAGTATGGGATCAAATATGTTTGAGGTGAAAGAATCAAGCTGATAGGCTATACTGACGTAGATTGGGTAGGCAGTACAATAGACAAAAGGAGCACTTTAGGGTGTTGTTTCAGTTTAGGATCAGGAGTTGTTTCTTGGTTCAGCAGGAAGTAGAAGTATGTGTTAGAGTAGGTATTTACCTTAGCTCATGTTCACCTAGGTACTTTATTTACATTTATTGTATTTATCCTCACCCACTTATGTGTGTGGATATTTATTTTATCTTATTTAGATATTAGGAGATATTATCTAGTTGTTAGGTATAGTTATTTCCTTGATCTATGGTATTGACTAGTTCTTTCCTTGATCTATGGTATTGACTAGATCCTTGATGTCTAGTTATCTCCTAAATCTATGGTCTTGACTAGTTCTTTGATGACTAGTTATTTCCTTGATTTATGGCTTGATCTATGACCTTGACTGGTTCTTAGATTGTTATTCCTTACCTATTTAAGCAAGGCCTATTCTCAATGTATTACATTGAGTTCCATAATAATATATGATATTGTTGCTCATTTGTTTGCAAAGGTTTTGTGTAAAGTTATTCTGGCAAATTGCTTTCATCTTATTGATCATGGTGTTTGATTAGTATCTGTGTTCTTGGCTTGGTATGATCTAGTTATCATTCCTTTCATGGTATCAGAGCTGGAGATTGCTGTTAGCATCCGTCTATAAGTTTTATTTTGCAAATAAATTATTTGTGTATTCATATATTTGGGATTTGGTCGTAATTTGTTGCTGCGCGTATTTTTATGGAAAACAGAGGCTTCCATTAGATCCGGAAGGCATGAAAACCCTAAGATCAACTGTAAACTTGGCCGTTTCTGTAGACAGTTGTTATTTGTGGTTTGTTTGTTCGTACAGAGAAGCACAGCAGATCACCTCAGGATTCATGCCTATCAAAAAAAGAAATTGCTGGATATCTTTGGATTTTTTGAGATCTGTGCTGGGCAATTTTTTGTTACAGCGTAGCTTTCTCGGTTCGTGAGCAGGAAGGGTTTTAGATCTTTCCTTTTTTGGCAGGGGTCCACGGATGCTGTGCACATATTTACTATTTTGGGTAAATCCGTAGGTTGCTATTTTCGGAAAATGAAGGTCATTGTCCACACAGTCTAGAAATAGTGACTTTTACTAGAAGCGGCAGTTGGATGTGTCTTTCTCCAAAATACGTCTCGAAAACACACGGCACACCCCAAAATAGTAAGTTGTGCAAACACCCATTAAAATCCTTAGCTCTTAGTCATATGGTATGGTCATATGAGGGCTTAAAACTTGTGATTCATATTAGTAGGTGCTTAACTTCAACCCCCTTTAATTTTATGTGAGTGGTGAAGGCAACAACAATTTATTTGTTTTAGTGGCAACTAAAATAAATAACAGAGTAAAATATTAAAAAGCTTGTAACTTTTGATCGGTAACTCAGTTTTGAGTGTCTTTTTTTGCAAAAGTGATTGTTTTTTCATGCTCTTTCCATTGGAGTTATTTATTTTGAGACTTGCACTATAATTATAAAGTGCCAAATATGGAGGAGTGTTGTAATCAATTGTGGATGCAATTTCGGCTGAGCCTGACGTCCTAAATTTTTGGGAGTTACAGTTTGTACCTATCATGGATTCTGAGAATGATATGCTTTTCTTTGAAGTACGTGGACTTCAAGAGGATATTGTAAAATTTGTGGAAGACAATAGATCACTCAAGAAGTGAAATTATCTTCTACAATCACTCATTCACGATAAGGATACAATAATACACTCCCTGCAAAACAAACTTGTTAGCCTACAACATCACCATCATATTGTGGACAACCATATCCATGCTCCTAGTCCACTTGCAGTTGTTGCTCTTGTACCCATTGACATTGATCTACCAGTCTTTGAGCCTAAACCTGCTTTTGATGCTTCTAAACCTATGAGGCTTGTTACTACATGCTCTTCCACATCTGTGCCTATTACAGTACCACATATTGTGTATCCTACTTCTACTCAGTTGCATGGCTTTTTTAAGAAGCATACCACTGCATTCAGTTCTTGCATGCTCCGTTCTATGGGTCTTACTGGCGGTGTCATTGATAGACATTCACAGGGTATTGTTTCCTCTATTCCACATGTTAAGTGGAATTCTCGTCATGACATTGGTTTTCAAGCAGATACTTCATTGGGATCACACATTGACAGAGCTCCTTTTTTTGTTTGCTCGACTCTTTCTGAGGATCATGAGCAACACATGAGTTCTGCACTTTCACTCAGGCTTAAGAAACCTGAGATTTCAGCTGTTAGACATGATCAACCTGACACACATTCTGATGTTCTTTTGCATGCACCCATTTTGCATTTTGAACCAAGTCATATGCAGGCATCTTCTTCATCCATGCGTG
The DNA here is from genome assembly GCA_019776745.2 of Taxus chinensis. Taxonomy (NCBI): domain Eukaryota; kingdom Viridiplantae; phylum Streptophyta; class Pinopsida; order Cupressales; family Taxaceae; genus Taxus; species Taxus chinensis. The sequence goes on along the minus strand of CM034147.1, from coordinate 711,089,411 downwards.
TTGATTTCGGGTGGATATCTGATCACTCGTGGCGGGGAAATAGGCATTCGTTGAGAGGACTCTACAGAGCGTGGATCCTCCACCATTCGGCCTCTTGCTCCACTTTCTATACCTTTTTCATTGTGATGCTTCTTATTTTGAGCATTTTTCTTTAGCAGGTGTAGTGTATCTCTCTTGTTTGTTGAGAGATTTTGTATCTGTATTTTCGACACTTTTGGCATGTTGACAGTATCTCTTATGGGGGATCTATTCTGGTGAAGTCTAGTGTTATTTTTTCAGTGTTCGAGTAGTTGATTTTGGGCAACTCATACAGATTTGTAGTGTCACTCCACCCATTTAGCAGTATGGGAGAGTGTGATGTTGATCCTGCTTCTTCAGGTTTCGTGTTCTTGCCTTGTTACCTTGGATTTTCTTGGATCGTGACACTCTTGAGTTTGTGTCCTTGCCTTGTTGCTTTGGTTATTGTTCTTGGATCATGGCACACCTATTCACAGCAGTTGATCGAATTATGTTTGGTGTTTCTTTTTTTACACTTCAGACCACAGTGCACACCAAACTTCTTCAGCATTGTACGAGTTTTTTGATCCGAGCTTCTTGGGATGCCTTGGAGCAGGTTTTTACTCTCTTTATTTTGTTGTTACTGGTTTTGGGTACCTTGCGGTGTCCCTTTTTCCCAGTTATTATACATGAGTACCTCATCAGGCCTAGTTGCCGGGACTCATACTGTGGACATGCCACTTCTATTTTGGCCCCTAGCTTCACTTGAGGGGGGGTGTTAGAGTAGGTATTTACCTTAGCTCATGTTCACCTAGGTACTTTATTTACCTTTATTGTATTTATCCTCACCCACTTATGTGTGTGGATATTTCTTTTATCTTATTTAGATATTAGGAGATATTATCTAGTTGTTAGGTATAGTTATTTCCTTGATCTATGGTATTGACTAGATCATTGATGTCTAGTTCTCTCCTAAATCTATGGTCTTGACTAGTTCTTTGATGACTAGTTATTTCCTTGATTTATGGCTTGATCTACAACCTTGACTGGTTCTTAGATTGTTATTCCTTGCCTATTTAAGCAAGCCCCATTCTCAATGTATTACATTGAGTTCCATAATAATATATGATATTGCTGCTCATTTTTTTGCAAAGGTTTTGTGTAAAGTTATTCTGGCGAATTGCTTTCATCTTATTGATCGTGGTGTTTGATTAGCATCTGTGTTCTTGGCTTGGTACGATCTGGTTATCGTTCCTTTCAGTCTGTGGCTTTGAGTTCATCAAAAGCAAAATACATTGTAGCTAGCATGGTGACATGTGAAGCTATATGGCTTCGGAAGATGCTAGCTGCCTTGTTTGGTTAGAAGGTTGAGACTACTGTGATACACTGCGCCAATCAGAGTTGCATCAAGTTGTCTAAGAATCCAGTGTTTCATAATAGGTCTAAACTTATAGATATCAGGTATCACTTCATTAGGGATTGTGTACAACAAGGTATTGTTTAGCTACAATGCATACCTACGGAGGAGCAGGTAGCAGATATTTTGACTAAGGCATTGGGGAAGGAAAAATTTATCTTCTTCAGAGATAAGATGGGTGTCATGCAGAACAACTTCCTCGCTAAGAGGGAGTGTTAATTTGTTAGCTTGGACAGTTGTTCTTCCATTTGCTAAGATTAGATAATAGTTATCTTATTGTTGAGAATGTATTTAATTATTTTCTAATTTTTGATTTCCTTTAGTGACACCTTGCAACCTATTTTTTATGGTTGTTAAGTTGTTATGTATCTCAGCCATCGATTGAGAATCGATCTCGGCCGTTGGTTTACCAATGAGAGTAGTATAAAAGGAGGTCATTGGACATTTGGAGAACACAAGTTTGGAGAAGCATTTGTAGTGCTAGCAAATGAGTTTGTAAGTTTGCAGTGATAGCAAACAGTCTTGCAGTGTTAGCAAGGGTGCAGTGATAGCGTTGGGGATAGCAGTGAGGGAATATCAGTGGGAGAAGCTGGGAGATTGTCGAAGTTCTGCCAGTAAGAGGCAATGAATCTTTGTATCTCCTAATTTGCTGAAATTAATATAATTCCTCATCTGTAGAACTGGTTTTTCCTTAGGGGTTTTTCCAGGGACAATTTGTCTGAAAATATTGTGTTCTTTGTGTAATGCATTTCTTTCCGTATTTTTATTAGTGAAGTTGCAGTTGTGTTATTTTTCTGTATTAGTTGTGAATTAGTTTTTGAAAGTTAAATAATCTTTTAAGATAGGAGATTAATAATTAGCGACTGCAATAGAATTTTCACACTCTACATAAAATGTAGAGGAAGTAAAACTTGTAAGTCCACACACCATTTGTAACCATGTTTGGGAACATAAAAGCTAATGATGATCCTACTTGTACTATTATCGTCTTAATTCTAAAGGTGGCTTGCAATAGCGACATCTTCCCCAAACATACTCAAGTCGGTATTGTTCTATGGTAGGATAATAATGGGATTTTTCATATAATATTGGGATAATTATATACTTGGCACTTTTCTCTACCGATTATTTTTTTAAATGCTAGAGATTAGACTCGTTCAAAACATGTTGTATTTTTATGTATCTAGTAGTGGTGTACTAATGGTAAGACTTGAATCTCACTCTATGTTAAAGTAATTTACTGCATTCTTAGTATGGTGCCACATCTGAGATAGACGTCAAATATCCTTAAAGTAAACATGTTAATAATTACGGATATTATAACCGTAAACTAGTTACACACTCAATTAATTATACTACAATATAATGTTTCTCTTTTTAGTCTTTACATACTTCAAATACTAGAGTGGATTGGATTATCTTAGATGTACTCGTGAAATATGTTATAACCATAAACTAGTTACACGCTTTTTTAAAAATAAACTAAATAAAATTTCATCTCTAATATTCTTTTAGATACTTCAAATCTTTAGATGGGTTTGAATCTTTTAGATGTATTTACTCAAAAATAATTAAATTTTAAAGGTGGATTGCTACATGAAACATAAAATTAGAGTGAAAATGATTTTTCATTATTTCTGAGATGTTATGCACCACATATTTTGAGTCTCACAATCCTCAATTGTTAACATTTAGAAGAAGTTTAGAATATTCTTGGCATTACTATGACCTTCCATTAAAACAATCAAATATTTAGGGTATACAATGAAATAGCTTAAATATTAAAAATTATTAGAAAACATTTAATTCTTAGATGGTCTAATAAATTGTTTTGTATGATTCGTTAGGGTCATAGTCTTTGAGCCTTAAATGCCATCAACAAATTATCCTTCCTAGTTGTAGTCACAATACATCATGATAGTGTATCTCCCAATTAGTAGCATCTCCTTCCTGTTTTTTTTGGTTTGTGACTTTTCAAACTGCCTCTTAATCATAACCATCTTGTAATATTGGCAATGTATTGATGTGTTCCAATAAAAATTAGTTTTATTATTAACAATAACATATCCAATATAGTAAATAATCACTACCCAAATATACCTACTAAAAAATCACGATTCTATCAGCCAACAAAATACCTCTATTCTCATCTTTACATTTGCTACAATGTAATGCCATTCAAATACATATCAAACAATTTTTGTGTATTTGATTTAATGCATATAGTAACAATAAAATTATGGTATAAAACCTATAATAACACTATCGTAAATTTCTATTATCTTAAATGCTACAATAGTGCAAATCCTAGATATATTTATACCATAAACATATATGATAAAATATGTCTTCTTTGTTGTTGATGCAAGTACATGTTGATGACATAAATAGATTCATAACATGTAATGATGTTGATTGGGTTTTCATAGTCCTAATTATCATCTCTAGCATAAACACTCTTAAAGACGCATATGCAAGTAGTAGTTTTACAAGTCTAATCATAGGAACATCTTGAATATTATCAATGTAGTATAAATTGTGGTGCTCACTACTCTTCGGTACCTATTTCAGCTTTGTTGATACTCTTTTGTTTCCTAGAGACATGGATATTGATATAGTATGTTGATAGCATGTGATTATACTATATGGACATTTGATTATTATTGTGATCTGACTCTTATCATGGAGTATATGGATGCCCAAATGATTTTGGTGGATATTACAGCACATGTGATTTAACATTACTTTACTAAATACTGACATTATAGTGTCCACTCCTCTTCGACACTTATTATATTTTGATTTCAATTATTGTTGAGTATAGAAATATATGTTATTGTATCATTTTGGTTTAGCGTGATGTTAGCTGATAGAGATATTCTGATTATTGATCGATTGTGATTCATATTATGATTTTGTGGATTCTTAGGTACATAGAGAGACATTTTATATTGATGATGATTATGTGTTGTTAGCATATATATATATATATATATATATATATATATATATATATATATATATATATATATATATTGCTGACATTCATAATTCTTGTCATGTTGACTATGATATAGCTTTTGAACTAATATCGTAATCTTGTTGATATTGTTAAAGATAGAATTGAGATGTTGAAATTTTAGAAAAATGATAACATTGTTTAGTTGAGATGATGATTTATCTATATGAGGATGATTATTGATTTATGTGCATATATTTTACCTATTATGTTTTTGATGTGACCACAAAGCTGAAGGAGGTATTGCATGATTTTGCAAGTAATTATATCACAACAATCTAAAGGGGGATAAGAGACTACCCACAGCGGAATACTAGATGGATACAGTGAAGGTCACCATGGAAAATTGTATAGTGTTATTTTTCTGTTTGTTCTAATTTTGTTAGGGGGTCCCCATGGGGGGATGACCTCCAATTGTGACCTTGGGCTATGTGTGTGATTCTTCCCTTCTATTTTATTTATTGTAAAGTATGTGGTTTATTTGTGATGTAATTTATTTTATCATTGTTGATTAATATGTTTTTATTATGTAATCAAATCATGTTATTAAGTTATTTGAGGATCTGACAAATGGAGTCATTTATTAGATTTGTTAGTCTTTTGTATTCTTGTGATTTTGATTGATTTTAAGTGAATTTGAGTGTTGCACACTCTACCTTACCTTGGAATTTCGGATTTGGGCTTAAGGGCCATTTTTGGAGGATTGTGGGACAAACTAAGCTTGTCCCACACCTCTTAATTTCATATACCAATCCTACCTATGGATTGGGGGGGTAAAAAATAGACCCCATAATGTGTTTTTTAAGACAAAAAGTGACATTAATTACATTTTTATTACATGGGTTTTAAATTTTATCCTTAGGGGGCGTGGGTTTGGATTGTGTGTGTAAGAGGCTTGTCATTCCTCTCAACCACCAATTTATTGTGCATTGGGTTTGAGGTTTGACTTGTGATGTGGATTTGAGGATGGGTGATGTGGCATCCTATATGGAGCCACCTCACCCTTCTCTATATTTTTCTATATATGCAATTTTTTTTGTCTGTTTGGGGGTTACTTCATTTTATTTGTGCTCTTGTATTTTGGGAGTTAGAGAGTTTTTTTGAGTTCTTGTTGAATTATTGGAGCTTGTTGGAGATGGATTGATCTTTAAGGAGCTTGGAGTGCGATTCCTTGATCAAGTTGTTACCAATGAAAGGTTATAGGAGCTACACTCTTTTTACTTTTTTGTTTTTATATGTGTGTATTGCATGTATGTGAGTGTTTTGTATGCTTGTTGGGTTCTTAGGTAGAATTCCTAAGTATGGTGTATGAGAAGGATATGGGGATTTTATATGTATGGAGGCATAAGAGTTTATTTCATGTTTTGGGAGGGAGTTGGGTTTGGTGCCCCCCCTTAGATAAGAAAATTCTTACATTTATTACTTGGTTCTTTTCAAGGAGACATAAGAGATTGTAGCGAGACATAAGAGAATGTGGGAGGCATAAGAGGATCTTGAGGGAGGTATAAGAGTTGTGTAGGGGTTGTGAGATGTATATTGGATAGTTTTAAGGTGGGCATCTAATCCCATTGGGAGGCATAAGTGATATCCCCATAGATCCTTGCTCCATTGGCTTTGCATTTTCAAGCCTTGTGTATTTTATTAGTTTCATTCTTGTGATTGTTTTCTTGTGTTGAATGTGTGTTAAATGGTTGTGAAAAAATTATATTGTTATTTGGAAGCATTGTGTTGTTTCCATGAGTTGGATCCATCATTTATTGCATTTTGGTTGGGGCTTGGGGGCCAATGAGGAGGATAACTTCTTCTCCTCATTGGATTATTAGTTGGGTGGAGAGTGTTACCTCTCCCCCATTTTTGGTTGTGTTATTAAAGTAAAGACATTGTGGAGATCTTGTGGAAGAATTGGGACTTGGAGCATTTGTTGAAGTCAAAGCAATCCTTTATTGTATAAATTTTCTTGTAATTCCCACTTAAGGTGGAAGACTAGTAGACTTGTATTTTAAAAGAAAAGTTGCATTGTATGTTTCATTTAAAAGTTATGTTATTATATTTGAAGGAAGTTCATTAAAGAATGTGTATTTTCCTTTCTCTTTAGATTTTTGTAAGTAAAGGAATGAATTAGAATGGATATCATGTTTAAAATTTTACTTGTAATGAAAAAGAAAGGAGAGTTGAAAATATTAATATTTGATCACAAAATCAATTGGGAAGTTGTCATAGCTTTATTTTGGTTTGAAATAGTTAAACACTCCTTAGTTTTGATATATTTAAAGTTAAAGTTATATCTTGATATCTTTGTTCCTTAAAACATTCTTTTTTTAGAACTCTTTGGCCTTCACGATGATTGGCACCAGTCAGTCTCAACTAGCGTCAATGTACTCAGTACCGACATCGGTCACTGTTTCATGTTTACAGTATTGAAATTTTAACTCCTAGCTTAGATTTCAACTTAAATGATATTATGATTTGCTCAGTAAACCCAAATTTAATGTATGATTGTTGGAATTGTCATTTAGAAAAGTGTAGATCACAAAATGTAAAAGATATGCTAAAATTTATAAAAATGGACTCTTCGGTCAGTAATCGGCATCGGCGATTGAACCACTGTCGACATTTCTATGATTAACATTAGTAGCTGTATATTGCATAAATTGTAATTTTTAAAACTTGAAAGAAATTTTTGGTGCTTTGTATGAATCAAATAGCTTTGAGACTGTTATGATATCATGAAATTGAATAATAAGTTACTCTTGGTACAAATCCAATATCCTTTGTATTTAAAATAATAATCTAAAATATACTAATGCCTTAGAAACTGACACTGGTGAATGGAATCGATGTCGGTAGTACAGAGGTAACTGCGGTCAGTCAAGAGAGTGTTGTCGATCACCTGTGCACGAAATTTAAAAAAAAACGTGTTTCCGACCAAGCCATTGGCTCTTATGGATCTAAACTTCACCTAAATGTAAATCTAGCATATGTGGATTGTGTATGCTTATTTGGACCCATAATCCAACCTACATAAAGTGATTTAAATACATTAGACTCTTGATCTATTAAATGGGTTTCTTCCCCAACAATGAAAAGAATTAAAAATAGAGAACCAATCAACAATAGATCTCAAACCAGATCTAGGATATATGTTTGCATGGAAATTAAATAACTAGGATGGATGATTACATCTAAGATTCAATTATTCTAAAGGAGTTATTTGGATGGAATCCCCTTATTCTTACACAATGGATCCAGGAAGACTCCTCCATGGGTTTCCCTTGATACATGACATCCACTCCTTCAACCTGCAAACCAAAGAGAAACAAATGAATGAGCTTAGGGTAAGGAATTTTTAGAAGCCTCCCTTAAGGATGATTAGGGTTTCTTTAGGGTAGATCTAATCTTGTGGTCCCTGTTGATTGGATCCAAGGGTTAAGAATCAACCCTACAATTCTTAGGTTATAATATCCATATCATGGTTGTAAATTTTAAATAAATTAAATGTATGTGTAAATGGGTGAATGGGACCACTTAGGGCTCTACTGTGTTAAGTTAAAAATGTAATCCTTCTAGTAGGTTTTAGTGAATGATTTAATGGACATTAAAGAAGATAATTTAAGATAACTAAGGTAATTAGGGATACAAATTTATTAAATGTGGGTTGAATGTTAATTTCCTTTGAGGGAAACTAATTAACATTGTAATAGAAATTTATGGACACTTATCTAGTGATGACAATTAAATTGACATTAGAACTGGATTAAGAATAATTAATTAATAATCTAAACTGGATCTATCCTATGAAATTCAACTTTTCTAGTAGGAATTAATTAAATATATATTAGGGTTTAACACCTTTGTAACCTATTTAAAACAACAACACAAAATTTACCGCAACCTTTTGGATAATTGTTTAAGGATTAATGTGGTTTTAGAACGTCGAAGTTTTGGTCGTTACAGACATCTTGGATTCACAGAAGTTGTGATTATGTTTTGATGGATTGTTTAACTAGGTATATATTGATATTATGGTCTACTGATTTTGTCATGATATTAGATGGTCCATATGTGAATTGCATGATTGTTGTAAAATGTGAATTGTGGTTTTGGATAATTGTAAATTTTGGATTTAGAATAGAATTGCATACTATGATGTATGATTATTATGTGATGACTAATTTATGTGTTATGATCTCCTTGATGTACTGATGTGGCCTTGAGGCCGAAGGGGCTATTATTTTATGGTTACAGGAAATGAAACTACACAAAACGGAATGACTAGGAAGGAAAACCATAAAGGAATATCACATGTTCACAACTAGGTCACCTTGATAGATGTTATATTTTTGTTTGTGTCACTATATTGGTTGTCATCATTTTTGAAGGTCTCCATGGGGGAATAACTTACATGTGACATTGGGTAAGTATGCGTATGTTTTTCTATGTTCATTGTTTTTTGGTTATGTCATGTAATTAATTTTGGATGTTTTGATTTCTATTTAAGTTCTAATGTACCTTGTAATCCTATGTTCTATGTTGTCATTGTACCCCTCCTTAATTGATTATGTAATTGTTTGAGTGAGCTAAATTTTCTGTTATCCCAAATTCACCCCTCAAAGTAAATTTGGGATAATACACATGTTTTATTCAATCTTGAGCAGGTTGAAATGGTCAAGGGCCAAAATTTGGATTTTCAGGGTACCTCTCCACTTTTATGTAACTCCCCTATCTAAGAAAAAACCAAGGAGTTAGAAAAAATTGTAAAAATATAAAAAGAAGAGGTCGCAGGCCTATGCAAATTGGGTCTAAGAACTGCGGATGGAACCAAGGTGGATCGTACCAGGTTTCATCATACCAAATTCAGTCCTAAAATGCTAAGGAGACAATGAAATGTGGAAAAATAAGATATTTTTGTCCCAGTCTGCATAGGTTCAGTCGGGACCCGAAAACCCGATTTGCCTGAAATGGCTGAAAATAGTTAAAATTGGTTAAGTCGGGTCGAAATGTCCCAGGTGGTCAGTGTCGGAGGAATGATGAAGATCTGGAGGGAATGCGTGAACATCGACACGTTGCACTCAACCGCGGAAATGGCGTAGCTTCAAGATCGAAGAGAGAACTCACTTGAAAAGCAATGTGCATGCATTGAGGGAAAAAAGGCTCAAAAGAGGCCCATGCTCCGTGTTCATAGATCAGGAAAGGTGTGTACATATAGGGGAGTAAATGTGTAACTCCCATGTAAGAAAAGATTCCTCCATAATGGAGAAGAGGAGTTACTTTCCCAAATGGGAATGTAACTCCTATGACGCAACTTACACATATGACAGATTCTGTAAGAGAATCTGTCATAACTAAGATTACACCTAGATCCATGTCCACCTAAGTGAGATGACTCACCTGGTGAGGTGGAATAACACTAAATAAGTGAATAAATATACCACCTACACCAACACCCCCCCTTCATCGTAACTTAGGATGAGGCGGCAAGTCAGAAACAAGAAATGGGTCCCGACACAAAGCCTGATGAGGCACCCATGTACAAGAAGAAGTCCCAAGCAGTGAAGGAAAACCCAGTGGGAAAAACATCCACTACAAGAGAAAAGCAAACTATCTAATCTAAGAAAGATGCCAATTATGGGTCCTAGCTCTAGGTGAGCCTGAAAAGGTACCCATGTACAAAGAGGCAATCTCTTAGAAAGAAGAAGAAGAGAGAAGAAGAGGGAGACGAGAGGAATGCAGAAGATGCCATGGATGGATCTGAACTCTGCAGCTCTAGGAAGTCTCCCAGAAGAATGTCGATGATGAGATCCTCTGCCTCTAGACTGAAGAAGAGCCACCCGCAACGAACTGTGTGCCTGCCCTTAGGAAGGATAGAAATGATGTGCTGGAAGTCCGCCCACTCCATAAAGGAAACTGAAGGTAGCAACACGAAGAACTCTGAGTCTGGTGCACTGAAGTGTGACATAGGTCTAACGAGTGAGTGCCAAGCAACCGAAGGTAATGCCACGTGCGTAGAACTGCTAGAGTGAAGAGGAACACCCACAGAAGGGATGTCTAAGTGATGTGAAGGGAAAAGAACATCCTCCACAACAAAAAGGGGATCCACAGCTGAGGGTGGATCAATGAAGGTCTCCAGAAAAGTGGAAGTGAAATGATTCCCAGAAGGGGCACTCCCAACAATAGAGATGATGAACTCCTCTAAAACACCTGTAGATGGATGAGGGACCTGTAGAGCATCACAAGTAGACTCTGCGAAAAGACAACTAAGGTCAAGCAGATACTCGTACCAATGAGGGAGCTCGACAAACAGAAGAGCGATGTCAGATAGGTATGAATCATCCAATGAAGGTAGAGGAGTGAAGTGGGCCTTGCACACTGGAAGTGGAAAGGAGGCTGGTGTAATGACGGTGTGAGACTGAGTAGAAGACTGCTCGATATCTGATGAGATGTGGGGGGTGACAACAATGTCTGGAATAGTGAGAGAAAGAGGAGAAGAGTCCTCTATAGTACTCTCGACATCAAAACTAGATGCACAATCCTCGTCATCAGAAGTAGAACCAAGCGAGCCTGTGTCAGCGGAAATACCATCACATGAAGAAATGGAGGAGACAACTGAATCATCAGCAGCAGTGGCAGCGACAGTATGTGAAGGGTCTCCATAGAAGGACTGAAGAATGCTCCAGACATGGTGAGGTGGATCTGAGTATGCCACGTGAAACCAGAGAGAACGAGATACATGCATCATCATGTGACCAAAGACATGGTCACAAGTGTCAAAGAAGTCCTCTAGATGACGATGATCAGCGGGTGTAGGAACTGGCCCAAGCAAGAAGGGTAAAAGACCCTCGTGGGCGAAGTAACGTTCCATGGAAGCATGCCAAGCTGAATAGGTCTCTCTCCCTGTGAGAAGTGGCGGAGGCTGTAAAGCAATCCTATGACACTCACGTCTAGAAAGGGCACTCTCCATGATGTAAAAAGAGCAAGATGCGAGGTGTAAGACGTCGGAATCGGCCGATAATGCGTCTGCGTGTGTAGGCCCAAGAGTACAAGTAACCCCCCCAGAATGCAGAACTTTATAAAAGTATTGCGTTTACAAAATTGGCAATGCCATCACGTAGTTTGAAAAAAATCATACAACTTTGACCAAGGAAGCGCTCAGAAATGAGAAGCGAGTCAAAAGTTATCGCATTAAAACGATTCCCGCAACTGATGGAAAAAAGCACTAGATAATGTAAACACATTAAAAAAGTACACGAGATGGGTGCAAAGGGTATCGTGTGGGTACTCGTTGGAAACGGAATTAAATTTTAGTAGGGGTTTGTTTTGACTGCGAGGGAGGGTTTAGCCTCCTGCCAACCCTGGACCTCGCCCTCCGTCTTCGACGCGCGAATGAAGGACATAATACAAGTCAAAAATAGAAGCTAAAACTTATTACAATGCCAATAATGAAATGTTTTGCCTCAAAACATTAAAAAAGAGGAATTTTTTTGACCTAAAAACAATTTTAAAAGGAATGGGCCCCACGTTTGAGGTGTCACACCATGGTGGAGCTGCTGGTCCACGTGGCATATACCAAAAAACGCATTGAAGGAGACGTTGGGTGGTTGTTGACCAAACGACTGAGCTGTTGGGAGGTGTTGCAGGTCTGCCACGTGTCAGTGCGCAGGTTGAAACTATTATGTCAACAGTGCTGGAGAGTGGCAGGGGTGAAACGGCTAAACCACGTGGTGCATGACAGTGTAACCGAACTGCAGCCAAAAAACATCCACACACTGCTTAAGGAAACGGTTTAAGGAAAAACGTGTACACAGAAACACAGAGTCAAACCCAAGAAAAAAATGTTTGAACCCCACGCAAATGGCATTGGAACCCACGCACAAGGAAAAATGCTGCAGGTTTCGCTGAGGAAAGGAAATAGTGTAGGCGGCGAAGGAACATACGCGGAGTTGGAGTTAGGGCGTAGAAACCACAGGAAACCAACAACATGGGAGTCCAAACCAGAAGCAACACAAACCAGTGATGCAAGTCACGAACCAGGGTTGAAATTCAAGCACGACATCAAGGAGGTGAAGCCAATGCATTAGAGAACAACACAAGGCTGAATCACCAAAAAACATAGCACAAGAAACCAGGGAGGCGACCAAACACGAGCATGGCAAGCTGGAACAGAACCAGGGAATAATGCAAAGCATGAGAACTCAGTGCAAAGCATCCACAAAGGTGAAAATCTGAGCCAAGTAGGGATAGCCGTCTAGAAAACAAGCCCAATGCCAATGCAGATGCTAAGAAGTCGGCCAATAGATTCAGCAAGGTTTCAGGCTCGTGAAATACATAGAAGCCTGGAATAACAACCTTTGTAAATCAAAAACCGTGAAAACCAAACACCAACAAATGCAGCATGAGCAAGAAGAGTTGCAGTGAACAGTCAAAGACCAATAACCACTAAACTCGAAACCATGAACAAGCCACCAGAATCTCGAACAACCACCCTTGAAAAATGCAAGTAGAGCACATGCAAGAATGAGAACTTTCACAAGAAACTACGAGACGGAGAGTAGTAAGCAACTATTGTGAGCAACACGATTCCGATCCCCGAGCTCTGATACCATGTCGGAGGAATGACGAAGATCTGGAGGGAATGCGTGAGCATCGACATGTTGCACTCAACCGCGGAAATGGCATAGCTTCAAGATCAAAGCAAGAACTCACTCAAAAAGCAATGTGCATGCATTGAGGGAAAAAAGGCTCAAAAGAGGCCCATGCTCCGTGTTCATAGATCAGGAAAGGTGTGTACATATAGGGGAGTAAATGTGTAACTCCCATGTAAGAAAAGATTCCTCCATAATGGAGAAGAGGAGTTACTTTCCCAAATGGGAATGTAACTCCTATGACGCAACTTACACATATGACAGACTCTGTAAGAGAATCTGTCATAACTAAGATTACACCTAGATCCATGTCCACCTAAGTGAGATGACTCACCTGGTGAGGTGGAATAACACTAAATAAGTGAATAAATATACCACCTACACCAACAGTCGGTAGGACTTGGAAAATTTGGGAATTGAAAAGCTGATATCACCATAGGAAGAAGGAATTGATTAAGCCAGAATTTTTTTTCTCGCATGGTCCGTGAGACAACTGGGACATAGGTACGCACGAACCTAAAAAGATGACTTGTCTGATTTACAAAGCGGGTAAAGTATGATGTAGATGAAGTAGAGGTAAATGGCCCTAACATCCCAGTTAATGAGGGACATCCGGGACATCAAAACCCGATTTCACTGAAATAGTCGCATACAAAGGGAAAGTCAACTTTAGACCCCCCCCCCCCCCCAAACTTCAAAAGACCATATCTTTTGACCCCAAGCTCCGATTTTCAATAAATTTGACTTTCTTAATTTTGATGAGGATAGATATATGATAATAAAGGAAACATCTTCAGCTCGAGTCAATCAAATGCTCATTCCCGTTAAATGACAGAAATGCCTGGCAGACCCAAAATAGCTGCCCGCACTCAGAAGGCCATAAATTTTGTAATTCTCAACGAAAATGCACAAAATTTATACCGTTAGAATCATGTTTCAGAACCTAAAGGAAAAAAATCAATAATATAGAATTTTATGAGGTATCAAAGGTGATTTTGTGAAAAATGTTCCTATTTCAGAAAAGTGATTTATTTGGTAGTTGGGACACATTCAATGAAGCATGGGTTGACATATCTCACCGCTGCAAGTTATGGGACATTATGGGGGCCTTTTGCAAGAAACATAATATCATTTAACTTAATTTACTACCTATTGCAACTAGTTGAAGGACAAATTTTAGGATTTTCATTTTCCCTCTCTCTCTCTCTCTCTCCCTCTCTTATGAGATTTCTATAAATTGGAGTGCTGGGCTCATTGTAAAGGGAGATAGTTTTTAGTAGAAAAAGTATGTCAAAATTATTTTGTGAAGCCAATGTGCTGCAAGCCCTTATAGTGAACTCCTTACATGGTGATCCAAGCCCTTATCTTGTGATGGATTGAATTGTGCATACCTATGAAGCAATATATGGAAGTTTATGGATTTATCCTCCCCTCTTATGTTTATTTGCATTCTTTGTTCCCTTTAAAATTCATTGTAAATATATTGTGTCTATTTTATGCTGTTGCAGGAATTTATTATCATTATGTGTGCAGAAAATATTGTTGTGAATGTAGTTGCTAGATAGTGGAGAATTGATATTACCCCTTCTAGTATGCATTTTGCTTATACTTTTCACACATTGGAAAAATATTCACACACTCTCCATTTCTAATGTATCGTCTCTTTAGTGTAGGATTATTTTTTATGTACTCTCTCTCCCTGGTCCCTTGGAAGGTTAGATTAGGACAAATAGTTTTTCTTGCATTAGAAAAGATTGTGGTAGGTAGTTTAGGAGCAAGAACAAACTTTTCTCTGGAGGTCTATCTCAAGTAGCAAGTACCACAACTTGGAGATATTACCCATGTTATCCAATCACATTATGAGTTCAAGCATACCAACTTGTGCAAACCAAAGGGTGTTGTGATTCAGAGATAACAGTTTCCCTTATAGTCCTATGTCTAATTTTACGGTTGGCTTAATTATGTTAATTATGGGGGTTAATGGTTAGTGTAATGATGTGGCCTTTGAGAGGGTAGATATTCCTTGGAATATACCTTATTCCTTTCTCCTTTTTAATTTAAATTTTTAATTTGGCATTGGTATGTGTTCCATCTCTAAACCCAATTTTGAGAGCTTGTGGGACAAGTTTCACGTGTCCCACACTCTTTAGACTTACCTCCTTACCTAACCTATGACCCTAGGGGTAAATTTAGGCCCCTAATCATGAAAAATTGAGAGGAAAGAGGAAATTATTTCCCTCATATTTTGATCCTCTAAATTTACCTTTGAAATGTGCAAAAGTGAGCTTGTGTGTAAACATGGTAAAGGTATCTCTGCACCTACCTCTTTATGATGCTTTGGTTTGTGTGGGGAGTGGGTGATTTGGATTTGAGAGAGATGAAGTGGAATCCTACATGGAGCCACATCACCTCTCCCTCCTTCTTTTCTATTTATGTGCATCTTGTTGATGGTTTTTTTGTTAGTCATTCTTGATTTCTTGCTTGTCACTTGCTTGATTACCTTGCTTCCTTTTTGGCTTGAGACTTGAGAGAGAAATTGGATTGGATTTGGCTTTGGATTTGGAAATAATTTATTGGAGTTAAAGTTGAATTGTTGGGAAGGGAAAGTGCCACATTATGGCAAGGTAGGGTATCAATCTTGTTCCTTTCTTATTTTTAATTCTCTATAAAATAGAGAATGACATGAAAGTTGTGTGTGTTATGGGCTTGGGTAGTTTTTCCTTAAGAAAAAGTGTGGGGAGTGGGAATATGGTATCATTGGGGAGATAAAAGGGAGCTTTGTGAGGATGTTTTGAGGAGGGAGAGCAGGTAAGGTGTTCACCCTATGGGGAGAGAAAAGGTTTAAATTTGCTGCTCTTTGCGTATTTGCAATCATGGAGAGATAAGGAAATTTGAGTATGTGTTGTGATGTACAATTGGAGGATTTGGGTGGACCCTTAACCAACATGGGAGGTATAAGGAGGTGGTATCCATTTTTCCCTCTCCTTTGGCTCTAAATTGAGTCTTTGTGATGAATTTAAATTGTAGGTTTTTGTTTGTTGTTCTTATGTTGAAAAATTATTGCTTGTCAATGTATGTTTGTAATGTGGAAGCTTATGTCTTGTTGTCATGGTTGTGAATATTCTACATTTTTTTTATGGTTGGAGGTCAGGGGCCAATTAGGGGGTTGGCTTTACCGCTTCTTTAGAATTTGGATGGGAGGAGAGCATTTCCTATGTCTCTCTCCTACATTTGTATGTGTTGGAGATGAAGAAATGAGTTAAGGGGTTTGAAGTCAATATGGAAAGGATTGTACTTTTTTTAATTATATAAAAATTTGTATATGCTTGAAGCCTAAAACCATTTGGAAAATTGTTTACATATTGTTTTATTGTAAAGTCTGTATTATGTTTGACTGTTGAAAAAAAACTGCAAAATATATACACAAAAGAATATATATCAAGTCCTTGCTCTGATACAAGAAATCTAAATTAAACTAGGGTAGAGGTAAATACCCAGAAATAAAAAGTTGAATAATAAAATATGGGGAGATTTAAAAAATCACAATAAACAGGGAATATGGGATAGAAAATCATCCCATTGCATTCTGTGAATCTCCATGATCAACATAGTTCTTTCCCAAGATTTCTTGCTTCCATTCATGTCTTCCCTATAGTCGCACCTGTGCAAATGGAGGCACATTAGCGTTAAAAAGTGAGTTATAGAAGTCATAAGGATAGTTACAAAAAAAAAGGAAACCTAAAATTTAAGTGTGATGATTAAAAAAATCTTAAAGTTTTGATTTAATCCTCATCCCTTTAGTGATGGGTGAATAAAATTTTAATGTATGGGTAAATTTAATTTAATAAAGCACTTGAAAATTGTTGTCAGGCATGCAGAAGTTTATTTAAGTTAGGAGATTTTTATTAAATCTTTTAAAATAAGGTTGTGCATGGAAAAAAAAGTCATTTAAAATATTAATAGGGTAAGGGTGATGTTAAGTAATGAAGGGGTGATGCGGAGTTACTATTTTTTCTAGGAATTTAATTAAATTGAACCTAGGGAATTTTATATTTTAATATAAATGAAGCGTAAGGGTGAAATAAACTTTACCAAGCTAGGATTATTATTATTTGTCCAAGATTTAACCCTTACAATATTCCCGGGTGACTTTAAACTATTAGGAAAGGTAAATTTTAAATGATTATGTTTATTTAATTAACTTTGTTAAAATCTGGGAATTTATTTTTGGTGGGAGAAGAAGTTGGTGCACACACCAACCCTCAGTAACTGTATAACAACCCGCAACAATTGCACAGTAACCGCAATAACTACACAGTAGCATGTAGCAACTGCACAACAACCCGCAACAACAACAAAATAACCCGCAACAGTTGTCTAACAACCTACAACAAAAATGTACAAAATTTGTAAGGATGATTGTAACATCAATAACCCTAGAATGGAAAATTAAATATAATTTATTTGGGGATTGACTAATGAATTAAATTAAATTAGGGAAGTAATTAATTCATAATGCTTCGGGAAATAAGATATTAGTTTTAGTTTAAACAAATGATATTAATTCAGTAGGATATGTATTAGGTAATCTGTCAACATTGTAATTAATCATAATTAATGTATCTAAGGTCGGTCTAACATTCCTTAATTAATTACAATTTTTTTCATAATTTTTTTGTCGTGTGTTATCATTTAGAAGTGGATTTTTTCAGGAATCACACTTTGGTATTAGAGTCATGGGTTCAAAACTTGGACCCTATGCAAACAAGGGAACACAATTGAAAACCAAGTGCAAACCAAATCTTAGAACAAATGATTTTTTTTGAAAATCTAAAACTTAGAAAATTTAGTAAACTAAAACATACCTGGAATAATGGAATAATTCTCATCCTGGTTTGGGAAAGAGGTGCAAACCATACGAGGTATTCTTACATGTTGAGCTAGAGGAACCACCCCATAGATGAGGAAGTCATGGGTGTACTACTGCAGATCCTACAGAACTTACAAGAGGTCAATGCTGCTATACGTGAAGGCTCTCTTGGAGGACGACCTAGCAAACATGATAGAGATTCATCATATTAGGATCATGGTCCCCAAGTCACAATGAGGAGCATAGGGAAGAGAGTTCAAATGTGGATCCGGATAAACATAAATCGACATAGAGAGATAGGTCCACGAGACCAAGAGAGAGATCTAGGAGCCCTAGACAGAGGGATGGCCGTAATGAGAGACCCAGGGGCAGGAAGATGACTACGACCAATCATATTTGAGAGATCCTAAAGCTTCATCTGCACCAATATGTTGGTGATATAGGAGGATTTGAGGAAGAGGCATGGTTTGTTAGCTTGAGTGGATGCTTTAAGCTATGTCTCTACTCTAGGAACATGACGACTCGTGCTAATATCTATTTGCTGAGAGATGGGGCTAGTGTTTGGTGGAATACAGAGGAGTAGAAGCTCTACCTATATTAAGAGCCAGTGAAATGGGATCTCTTCGAGGATTGTTTTCATAACAGGTATATCTCTAAGAGGTTTATTCAGCAGGAGATCAGTGATTGCCACGATCTGTGACAAACGAACTTGACAATGGCTGAGTATGAGAGTAGATTCTTGGATTTGCTTCAGTATGTGGATTTCATGCAGCATGAGCAGGTTAGAGTGCACAGGTTCATAAAGGGCCTAAACTTAAATTTGGGAGGGGCATTGTATATGCATTATCCAAAAACTTTTGCAGAGGCCATTGAGAAGGCCTATATTATAGAGGAGAATAGGGCAAAGATGTAGCAGGAACGAGATATGGTGAGCAGTCATATATTATAGTTAAAGGACAATCAGTTGAAGGGGGTCACCCCTCCCCTTTATGGTGGACATAGATCCACACATTCTTCCTTTAGGCTACATTAGTAATAGCAGACCCATCCACCCATCACGCCTCCATAAAGACATGATGCTTAGAGAGGGCGTAGCATAGGGCCTCCAACTAGAGGGCCCATCAAGACACATGCTACACCCAGAGCTCAATCATCCAGATCTTGTCCACCACAGTAGAAGAATTTGGTAGTGAGATTATTGGGATCTACCTCAAGGACTATTAGAGTACCTATAAGGGTTTTTATTCATTTGAGGGGACCTGAAAGTTGTTTTAGATGTGGTGTATAGGGGCATTACTAGAGAGATTATCCAAAAAAAATTGTTATCTAATTTTTCCCTTCAGGAGAGATTGGATGAACATGACCATGCATACAGAGATAATGGAGAGGTTGATTCATTCATGCAAGCTCACATTTCAATTCTAAAAATCATGTTACAGGAAGGATCAACAATGAAAATGTAAGGTCGAAAAATGAATGGTCTAGGGAACATTGAAGGAGATTAGAGCTCAAACGGAAGAATGGAGAAAGGCTCGAAGTTTTCAGACTTCGCATTTTTGGCATTTCAAAGACAAGGTAGGAAAAATAGTGCCAAAAGTTTAGAAAGGAAAAAAGTCCCAAATTCCGAAACTCTGAAATTTTGGAGTTTTAGAGAAACAAAATGATTGGTTGGAAAAAGGTGAGCAAAAATCCTGAAATCCCGAAAGGAAAAATTCAGAAAGGGAAGAATTCTGAAATCAATTTTTTTTTAAATTCTTAAAGTTCAAAATTTTGGACTTTTGGGTTTCAGAGGTTCAGAGCTTCAGGTTTTGGAGTTTTAGAACTCTTAGGTTGATTTTCTGATGAATAGTAACAAAACTCTGAAGTCAAAATGTATGAAATTTCAAACTTTCGGGTTTCAGTGTTTTGGAGTTTTCACGCACCCAAGCAGATGAACAGTAACTTGACTTCTGAAACCAAAATGTTTTAAATTCCAATTTTTTTGACTTTTGGGATTTGGAGTTTCAGAGTTTATGCACACCCAAGAAGATGAATAGTAACTAGACTTCTGAAACCAAAATTTTGAAAAGTCTGAATTTCAGGAGTTTAGAGGTTGCATGCATTTTGGAATCCAAAATGGAAGATCGACAGTTCACATTTTTTGTAGAATGACCTTTGACCCTCAGATGGCCATAAATTTTTACTGGGAGCTCAGATTTGCACAAGAAAGGAATTTTTGGAAGGATTATAGTCTCCTCTACACAACTACGACAATAATTTAAGTGAGACTAAGTTATTCAAAATGAAAAAATACAATTCACCATTTTAGATGATGTTCTAGGTTTCTCACCTACCACAATGATGAAGGTATGAGTTTCCTTTCTTTCCCAACAAGGAAAACTACATGGAAGCATGGATTTTGTAATGGAACCCATCATCGTTGCATGTGAATTCAATGAATTTTAGGGTGGTTGGAGTAGGGTTTCGAATTCCTCTCTCTTTCTTCTCTTATTCTTCATATATATTGTGAGGAGAGGAATTTTTCTATTATTGGATAATTTTACTTTGCACCCTCCCTTAATCTCTGATCTGCAAATGAATTTGTGGAATTAAACCTCCCATTAAAATTGTAATTGTAATCTTACCTCTTGGCCATTGTAATACATTGTATCAATCTTTAGAGCAATAATAAAAGTTTGTGGATGATTTTCAACCCTTTATTATGTTCATTGCATCTTCCTGATCGCTGATTGCAATCCTGGTTATCTGTGCATGGTGGTTGTATTACATTTTTAATGGTTTGTGTTTAATGGCAAAGAAAATGTTCAGCATTCCATTTGGTGCATCACCTCTATTGGTTTAGATTTAATTTCTTCTAATCTTCTTAACCCTATCTCCTTAGAAAGTTAGTGTAGATTTTAAAGTAGATCCTCTACAGTTTGGATGTGTGCATTAGAATAGAGAAATATGAATCAAATTTTACTTGGAGAGCTTCCCCAATTACAAAATCCAATATTTTGGGAAAAGCTCCATGTTATGTAATCACACTGATAGTTTCAACCCATCGAGTTACTAAAATTTAGGGGTGTTGTGATTACGCATCAATAGAACCCTCATAATAAGGGTAAGGGCCTTATTTCAGACCGAATAGTTGGAGATATGGCTCAGAACCACAAGATATATGCAGCAGTCGAGAACCGCCAAGAAGAGCATCAGGGCACATTGATTGAGACTACATGTAACATTTGTGGTAGTTCTACCTCTATCTTGTTTGATTCAAGATATTCTGATTCTTTTATTTCTCCATCCTTAATAGAGCGATGTAAGTTGGTGGGAGTTATGAAGGGTCATAGTTAGGATTTTGAGATGGATTCTAGAGCCAATTCCTTAGTGGAATCCTTGGTCAAGGAGTGGTCAAGGAGTGTGTAGTTTACCTAGGACCCTTAACCACGACCCTAGATCTTCACGTCCTTCATTTGGGTTCTTATGGAATCATTTTAGGTATGGATTTGATATCTACACAAAGAGCTAAAGTGGATTATTACAATGAAGTGATATATTGTGTAGATGATTTGGGTGTTGATTCGGTGATAGTTGGGGTTAGGAGTCCTATTTCTATTCACACCATATCCGCTATGCATCTTAAGCAATGTGCACATCGGGGATGTCATTTGTATGATATCATAGTCATTGAAAGATCAGAGGATGAGTCTAGTATACCTTCAATAGATTATCATCACATCCTTAGAGATTTTTCCAATGGATTTCGTAGTGACTTGCCTAGCCTACCTCCCCCACATGAGATAGATTTTCATATAGATTTGGTTCCTGGAGCAGAGCCTATGTCACGTGCATCATACAATATGGCTACCCATGATCTTTATGAGCTCAAGCTTTAGCAAGAGGGCCTTCTTAAGAATTATTGAGAAGGGCCTCATCCATCCTGGTGTATCCCCTTTGGGTGCACCACTGATTTTCATGAAGAAGAGGGATGGATTCCTAAAATTGTGTATCGATTACAAACAACTTAACAAAGTAACGATCAAGAATCGTTACCCCCTTTTGCACATTGATGGTTTGTTTGATGAAATGAAGAGGGCTAATATGTTTTACAAGATATATCTCAAGTTAGGGTATCATCAACTGAGGATTTTGGAGGTAGATATTCATAGGAAATCCTTTTGCATGAGATATGGCCACTAAGAGTTCACAGTTGTGTCATTCGGTCTTAAAAATGCCCCCACATTATTCATGAGTTTGATAAATGGGGTATTCCAAACATTTTTAGACCACTTTGTGCTCATATTTCTAGATGATTTTTTTATTTTCTCATGCATGCATGAGGAGCACAAGGGTCATCTTTGACACATTCTGCAATATCTTAGAGAGAAGAAACTTTATGGGAACATGGAGAAGTTTGCATTCTTTCAGTGAGAGGTTCAATATCTGGGTCACATCATTTCTATGGAAGGTATCATACAGTCGATCCCTACAAGATTATAGATATTATCTGATTTGATCGGTGCTGATCAATGTGACTTAGGTCTGCATCTTGATAGGATTAGTATGGTATTATACAGAGGTTTGTGCAAGATTTCTCATGTATTTTCTCATCCCATCACTTTCCTACAATGGTGGAAAGGGAAGAAGTTTGTTTCATTAAATAGTTGTGAACATGCCTTAAGGAATCTAAAGGAATTCCTTACTACAAAAACCTATCCTAGCAGTGTTAGATCCACAGAGGGATTTATTTTGTATGTACAGATGCTTCATTGATAGGGATATGAGGAGTATTGATGCAGGATGACTGAGTTATTTCTATTGAGTCTCAGAAACTAAAGGATTATGAGATCAATTACCCAACTCATGACCTTGATCTTGGAACAATGGTTCATGATTTTGTTCAATGGAGAACATTTTTTATTGGGCATGTAGTTTCAACACTCAAGACAAACACATTTGAGCCTATGACACCTCTTCACACAGCCCAATTTCAATGCCCAAAATTGACATTGGATGGAGCTTCTATTGAAGTATGATATGAGATTGAGCATGTGAAGGGGAAGGAGAATGTGGTTCAGATGCCTTGAGTCAATGGAGGAACCTCTTCATGGCTACAATAGTGGGTACAAATTTGAGGGCCAAGATCTTGTAGTAGTTTCCTCAGAGCATAGGTTCTACCTTTCTGCTAGAATAAAGCTTGATTAAAACAGACCCCTTATAGGGAAGTTTGTGGGGCTATCTTTGGAGTTCAGATGGACTTCTTTGACATAGGGGATGGATTTATGTACCTAGAGATGGAGAATTTTGGTAGAATATCTTAGCAAAGGATCATCGTGTACCTTATTCAGCCCATCTAGGGGTGAAGAAGATGCATGCTTCATTAAGGAATATATTATTTTGGAGTGGTCTTTGACGGGATATAGCCCTATTCATATCTTGGTGTTTGGAGTTTCAAGAGGGTGAAGGCCGAGAGCATCAGCATTCAGTTGGCATTCTTTATCCTCATGTTATACCAGAGTGGAAATGGTACACCATTTAAGCTCATCATGGATTTCATTGTGGGGATACCTACGAGGATGTTATTCTATTTGAGATATCACTAGCGAAGTTTAAGATCATGGTCATCCAACTGACTGATTTATCCTCATTGACCAGAAATTGGATCATTTTTATCGTGGGCTACCTACGTCTAAATACCACAATATATAGCCGGTGGATAGATTGTTAGACAGTTTTCTCGAGTCTATTTGGATGAGATAGTCCGGCTTCATGGGATTCTATGGAAGATTATTTATGACCGTGACCCTTTGTACACATCACATTTTTGGACTACCATGCAGTTTGTTCTCGAGATGAAGATCAATTTTAGTACAACCTATCAACTAGAGAAAGATGGTCAGACTGGATCAGGTGAACCAAATACTTGAGGATATGATGCTTCGCATGTACATCATAGATCAGCAGTCTCATTAGGGAGGAGTATATTTATCTAGTAGTGTTTTCTTACAACAACAATTTTTCAGAGTTCCATCGGCATGGACACCATTTCAGGCATTATATGGTAGAGAGTGTAGGACTCCATTGAGTTGGGATAGGCTAGAGGACATTGGTATCTCTTGGGCCAGCCATGTTACAGGATATGGAGCAATAGGTCACCTTGATTAGATAGAGGTTGTAGGAGGAAACAGATAGACAAAAGTAGTATGCAGATCAGGGGAGATTTGATCACAACGGTTATGAGGTGGGCTCAATGGTATTCCTGAGATTCAGACCTCATAAAG
Source organism: Taxus chinensis (assembly GCA_019776745.2). Lineage (NCBI taxonomy): Eukaryota > Viridiplantae > Streptophyta > Pinopsida > Cupressales > Taxaceae > Taxus > Taxus chinensis. Next base: position 711,065,206 of record CM034147.1, on the reverse strand, counting down.
ATCCTTATCTATTATGGGAAAGGCTCTAAGCTAGCTCTAAGATTCATGGGTCCATTTGAGATCTTAGAGCGGATCGGTCCCCATAGCCTATGACTTAGCCTTTCCACCCAATTTGTCTCACATCCATGATGTTTTACATGTTTATGATCTTCAAATATATATTCCAAGATCCTTATCATGTCATATTGGATTGGACTACTTTGCAGGTGCAGGAGGAGGGATAAGTGACTGTTGAGACCCATGTGCATAATAGAGCACATTACCCTAGTACCTTTGAGGGTGTGAGACTAATCAGGTGCATGTCTAGTGGGATTGGTACAACAAGACATCAACTTCTTAGGAGGAAGCGAAATTACTATGAGGCCCAGTTTCCACACTTTTTCCAGTGACTTCTAGGAGGAAGTCAAGTCTAAGGGGAGGGAGATGTAGTGCCCACTCCTCTTCGACATCTTTTTCTACTTTATTTATTCTTCTTTTCCTTCCTAGAGCCATGGATATTGATATATTATTGGTGGATAACATGTGCTTAGACTGATATGGAAATTTGATTAGTATTGTGATTTGACTCTTATCATGGACTGTATGGATGCCTAGCTGATTATTTGTGGATATTCTAGCCACTTGTGATTTAGCATTCCTTTATTTATATACTGATATGTCTGATTCATAGTAGTTGCGATTATTTTTTGATGCCTCGTCTAACCATGTGTACATTGAGATTATGGTTTATTGATTTCATGATGATATTAGGTGATTAACATGTGAATTATGTGATTGTCATAAAATGTGAATTGTGATTTATGGACTAAATGTAAATGTTAGATTTAGAATAGAATTACGTACTATGATTAATGTATGATGATAAATGTATGATGGATGATATATACATGTTTTGATTCCCTTGATGTATTGATGTGGCCTTGAGGCTGAAAGCTGGTATTATTTTGTGGTTGCAGGAAATGAAATCACACAAAACAAGGAGGTACTTGTAAGGCACACCATGAAGGACTGTTGTGTTCATGGAATCACATTGGCAGCTATCATGTTTTTTTTTTGTTCTGTGTCATCTTCTTGTTTGTCATTTTTTCTAGAGGTCTCATGGGGTAACACCTTACTTGTGACCATGGGTAGGTATGTGTTTGTCGTTTTATTTTAAATAGTCTTGTGGTTATGTTGTTTATTTTATTTTAGATGTTGTGATATTAATTAAGTTCTAATATACCCTTCTAACCCTATGTTTCTATGTTGTCAATTTACCCGTTAATTAATTATGTAATTGTTAGAGTGAGCTAATGTTTCACCTTATGTTTCTTATGTTTATTATGTATCTTGGCTTAATTATGTTAATTGTATGGGTTAATGGTTAATGCGATGATGTGGCTTTTGGGAGGGAAAGTATTCCTTGGAATATACATTATTTCTTTCACCTCTTTTATTTGAATTTTAATTTTGGCATTGGTATGTGTGTCATTCCTAAAACCAATCTCGGATTTGGGCTTTGAGCCCAATTTTGAGAGCTTGTGGGACAAGGTTTTACTTGTCCCACACTCTTTAGACTTACCTCCTAACCTAACCTATAACCCAAGGGGTCAATTTAGGACTTTAGTTCATGAAAATTTGAGAGGAAAGAGGCAATTATTTCCCTCATATTTTGATCCTCTAAATTTATCTTTGAAATGTGAAAAAGGGAACTTGTATGCAAACTTGGTGAAGGCATCTCCTCACCTACCTCTTTATGATGCTTTGGTTTGTGTGGGGGAATTTTTGATGTGAATTTGAGTGAGATATGAAGTTGGCATCATACATGGAGCCAAATTAACTCTCCCTCCATATATTTTATTTGTGTGCGATATTTTTGAATATTTTGGGGTTACTCACTTGGTTGGTTCACTTTTTTACTTAGAGGATTATCATTCTTGCTTTTACTATTTGGGCTTGAGACAATTTGGGATAAGGACTTGATTTGTATTTTGGATCTTGGCTTGGAGAAGAAATTGCTTGGATTATTTACTTGTGGAGAAGAGTTTGAGTTGATGTCTTGAAAGGATAGTATTTCCTAACAATATGGAAAGGTAGGATCTTCAATTCTATATGTTTTATTGATCTTTTAATTGTGTATGTAAATGTTGCAATTTGTATGTATGTGTGTATGTTGTTTTCTGGGCTTGGATAGTTTTCCCCTTAAGGAAAGGTGTGGGGAGAAGTGGGAATATGGGGTCATTTGAGATATTAAAGGGAGTTTTGTGACTTTGGTTATTAAGGAGGGAATGTGGTTAAGGTGTTCCAACTATAGGTAGATAAATAGGTTACAAAATTGAATGCATTATATGCATAGTTACATCATGGATATATAAGGGATATTATTTGAGTGTGTTTTGTTATGTGCACTTTGGATGCTTCTTGGGTGGACCCTTAACCCACTTGGGATTTATAAAGAGGTGGTATCCATTATTCCCTCTATCCTTGGGCTCTAGATTGATCCTTTGTGACTTAATTAAAGTGACTATAGGTTTTAAATTGTTTATTTATGTGTTGGAGCAAATTGCTTATGTGTGTGTTTTGTAAATGTGGAAGCCAATTTTTTAGTTTTCATGGTTGTGAACATCCCACATTGTCACATGGTCAGAGCTCGAGGGCCAATGAGGTTCTTGGATTCACCCCTTCATTGGAATTTGGATGGGAAAAGAGCATTTCCTAGCTTTCTCCCTTGTTTGTGTGTGTTGGAGATGAAGAAAGGATTTGTAGGGTTTGACGTCAATATGGAAAGGATTGTACTATTTTTAATTAATGAAAAATCTGTATATGCTTGAAGCTCAAAACCATAAGGAAATTTATTGTGATATGGTTTTATTATAAAGTTTTTATTATGTTTGAATCTTGAAACACAACATCTGTAAAATACATACACAAAAGAATATATAACAATTCCTTCCTCTGATAAAATAAATATTTGTTAAACCAGGGTAGAGATAAATAACTAGAAATAAAAATTAGAATAATAAAATATGAGGATATTTAAAAAAGAAAGAAAAGAAACATGGAATATGGGAGAGAAAATCCTCCCATTGCATTCCCTGAATCTCCATGGCCAACATAGTTCTTTCCCAATTTTTCTTTCTTCCATTCATGTCTTCCTTCTAGTTGCACCTATGTAAATGGAGGCACATTAGGTTAGAAAGTGAGTTATAGAAGTCATAAGGATAGTTAGGGGAAAAAAAAAATGAAACCTAAAATCTAAGTGTGAAGATTAAATCAATCCTATGGATGCGATATAATCTTCATCCCTTTAGTGATGGGTGAATAAAATTTTAATGTCTGGCTAATTTTAATTTAATAAAGCCCTTGAAAAATGTTTTTGGGCATGTAGAAGTTTATTTAAGCTAGGAGAATTTTATTAAATCTTTTAAAATAAGGTTGTGCATGGAAAATACAAATAAAAAATAAAAAATAAATTAAAATATTAATAGGGTAAGGGTGATGTTAATTAATGAAGGGATGATGTGGAGTTATTATTTTGTCTAGGAATTTAATAAAAGGGAACCTAGGGAATTTTATATTTTAATATAACTAAAGCGTAAGGTTGAAATAAACCTTATCAAGCTAGGATTATTATTATTTCTCCAAGATTTAACCCTTAGAATATTCTCAAATGACTTTAAAATGTCATGAAAGGTAAATTTTAAATGATTAAGTTTATTTAATTAACTTGGTTCAAATATGGGAGTTTATTTTTGGCGGTTGAAGAAGCACAGTAGCCTATAATAGCTGCACAACAGCCCACAGTAACTACACAACATCCCGCAGCAATTGTACAACATCCTATTACAAAATTGCACATAATTTGTAAGGATGCTTGTAGCAGGAATAACCTAAGAAGGGAACATTAAATATAATTTATTTAGGAATTAATTAATGATTTAAATTAATTAAATTAAATTAGGGAAGTAATTAAGTTATAATGCTTGGGGAAATAAGATATTAATTCCATATTAAATAAATGAAATTAATTCAATAGGAGATGTATTAGGTAATGAGTGAACATTATAATTAATTGTAATTAATGTATCTAAGACCGATCTAACGTGCCTTAATTAATTACAAAAAAATTAGTCATAATTTAGTTGTCATGCGTTTTCGTTTTGAAGTCTCATTTTTTAGGCATCACATAGATGCAATGTACATGCTTCTTTAATCGAAGACATAACCATGTTTTCTCTTCACATATGGAGTAAATGATAAAATAATGCTAAAATCATTGCCAACAACTACATATATCTCCATTTTACTATTTTTTACGATGAGATATGTTGAGCAGAGCATAGATCCTTTCCCCAGTCCCTCCAACCGACAGGATTCTCAGGTATTATGGATCCTATAGAATTTTTTAACCATTCATGGGGACAAGGGAGTCAAAATATTAAACAAATAGGGTAAACTAAATAACCTTATTCGTTTTTTACACTATTATATATAGGATATTTGTCATGTATAATTACTTATGGCCATAGATTCAACTTAACAATCTATATGAAACAAGAATAAATAATATAAACCATGTCGAACCCATATTCAACAAAAAACATACTTAAGGAATGAAGATAAAAGCTAGTTTCTTAGATAGTGTACTATATGCTTGCTTATTTTACACTTGAGAAGTGTTACATACTATCTAATTCCATTTTTTATGTTTCCTCATGGATTGGGTGACTTCTACCTCTATTCAACCTTCCTCTTTTCCATGATGTACATTGTTGTTTTCAAGAAATCTTTTCACTTTCCCTTAAATGTGTTGGTGTTTTGCTTGTTCCGTACACAACATAACTGTTTTTATTCACCAAGTTGTTGTGATACATATCCTACACATTACTACTTTTCGTATACTATACTTGAAAGTGGTATATAGTTATAGTTCAAAGTAGAAACGTTATCAAATCCATGAAGTAATAAAATAGGTTTTAAGTCTAATTTTCAATGTTATAGTTCCAAAAATGTGTAGCTTAGGGAGCTAGAAATAAAGAGTTCCAATTTAATCCAACATTATCTCATTAAACCAATAATTGAATTATTCATGAAGGCATCTCACTCAATTCTCATATCCTATATGTTGACTCTTATCCTTCATTTTAGGACTTATGGAACCAATCCACTCTATATAGGACACATTTATTCTCTTTATTAGTATCGTTATGTCTTTTATCGGGTCTAAACTATGTCTGATAGAAACAACTACCAAAAGATTTAATTCTCCCTTGTTTCTATGCAATTTTTATGTTTCTATCCATTTTACTTGTGATGACCATTTTATTTAAATGTATAAGTTACCTTGATCACCTTAGGATCAATAGAGCACGGGGGATTCATTAGCTAGGCAATATCCTAGCACGTGGGTTCATATTGAGGTAATTAAAATTAATAAAATTAAAGTCAATATACCGGTAGACAAGAGGGGGTGAAAGGGTTTAATTTATTAATATTTTGAATCAGGTATTAGGGTAGGTTAGAGAGGTGGACCAAAGGAAAGGAAGGTTTAATTTTAATATAAAACTAAAACATTTGAACCCTAGTTTATAAAAGTAAATACCTTAAAATTGTAAAATGAGTGTGGTCATAAATTAAATTTTAATGTATTTTTTAATAAAGAAATTTCAATTAAGATATTCTTAATCAAGAAATAATAAGATCGTAGAAAACTAGGATTGAGTATGTTTTTCAACACAAGTGATATTATTTCACCATCTTAATTATTTGAAGAACTATTGATAAATGATTAAAGCTTAACATTTATAAGGTGATTGGTAATAGGTCTTCAATGGCTTCAAACTATATTTCCAGAGGAAATGCATATTAAAAAAATGAGTGAGAAATATGATATATTTTCTGTTTAATATATTAGGGTAGAAATAAAAAGGGGTAAATAAAATTGTAATTAAAAATGGGTAAGTAAGGTACATGGAAAAAATAGGGGGTATTTTCATTCTAATAATATAACGGGAGGGGGTATTATCAATTGAATAATTAGGAGTAAAAACTAGAATTAAGGGTATTCTTTAATACCCTTCGAACGCACATGCTATACCATACTTTTACTATGTGAACCCCCCGTGCAATAGAGTGGAGAATTGTTTTCATAGGTCACCTATATAAAAACATACACCCTCACTCATTGGGTACATATTTTTTCATGTATGAGAACACAATTTAGGACAATGAAACAAGAATTTTTGGCCCTTATCATTGAAGTATCAAATCCTTAGAGCATTATAAAAAACTGCAAGTACGAATAAATTTCTATTTCCCCCTTAGGTAACTCTCATGCATTGCAAAAAAAATTCAAAGATTACTTCCAAGTTTTAAGGACCCTATTAGGTTTTTTCATACACCAATATTAATTTACATTTGCGCATATCTATTAGGAAGGATAAATATATAGGATTTAAATCCTTTTTAGGTATTTATATGTAAGCACCGCTCAATAGTTTTGAGGATGTGATTTGTTTTGTAATATATCATGGCTTTTTTACATTATATAACATGTCTTATCTAATGGACATTTAAAATACCGAATATAACTCACCCGAGATTTAATCATATGAATTATATAACATCGATGAAGGATAACGCCATACTCTGACTGAAGAGATTAGAATAAATTAAATAACAAAATTCAATGAGAGCATATTTTTTTACTTTCTATGTAAAACTTGTAAGTTTACACACCATTTATAACCATGTTTGAGAACATCAAAGCTAATGATGAAAACCATAGTTAATGAACATCAAAGATAATGATGATCCTACTGACATTATGGATGAACGATAATGCAAGACTCTAACTGAAGACAAAATTCAATGAGAGTGTCGTTTTTCCTTTGTAACCCATGCTTGGTGACATCAAAGCTAATGATGATCCTAATACTAAACATTTCTTCTAATAATGAGATTTTCCACAAATAAAATCTAATTCGGTATTGATCAATGGTGTGATAATAGCAAGCTTTCGAAAATTCAATGGAACAATGTCTTAGAGATCATGTTAAGCCTCCAATTTAAAGTCTATTCGGTGTGTTTTTTTTAGATCCATATGGGGAAAAAACAAAAGTGAAAACCTCTCCTAAATGAAAATATGTTAAAACTGGAAAAATCATTCATAAGTGTTCTTGAAAGGTAGATATACAAAGTTTTTAATTTAATTTAATTTTACTATATTTACAATAAATAAATTTTTATATAATAGTATTTAAGGAGGATTTATGTGGTAGTTGTCAATTATTTATTGATTGTAAAATTTTCTATAATAGTTTGGGCCACCATATATTTAATATGTCGAAATGTTGTATTAATTTAGTGTCGAAGCTAATTTAATATGTTTTATGAGTAGTCATTAATCTAATGACATTCTCTCTCATTTAAAACATATTGAAGATAAAATAACAAAGCTCATCACGAGGATATACCATATTTGGCAGAAAAACTATCAAATTTACACAGACTCTAAAGGACAAAAGATACCCTGATTATACATCAAGATACCCAATAATTATTTAGTAAATAATTTTAGGAAAGTATTGATTCTTTAAACATAATGTAAATTTTAGTGGCTAATCTTCATTAATTCATGAATATTTGGGCATTTGAAATTTGGATTTGGATAATTTTGAGGGGTTATGTTGATTTCTAATTCACCTAAATTTTCTGGGTATAAGTTAAATTGTTTTGAGTTGATTCACCTAGCATTTACAATAATAGCAAAATTTGTATATTCAAGTCATCTTTATTGTGGGTACAAAAGATAAATTTACTACCAGTTGGTAGCCTAATGTTACCAGCTAATAGTTGATGCTAGCCAATAACATTTCCTTTCAATTTGTGGAATTCAAAAAGATTTTTAAATTCATTTATAAAAGTTCACAAAATAATAACTATGGGTATTTTTTATGGGGGACTTAAAATTTACCCTATAAATTAAATGATGCAAACTAAGATTCTACTAGTAACACAATAAAAAAATTTGAGCTACTTACCTATGACAATTTTTCTGAAGTGAATGCCAAAAGAAGGATTTCGTTCAAAATTGAAGGAATGTTGAGAGAAAGAAAGTAAACAATTAATGTTGATAAAGAATAAGCTAAAAACTATGTTTTACCTCCAACTAACTCTTTATGACCAACTTGTTCACTAGGTAGTTTTTATACATGTGTATCATTATTATTGTGTCACTTAACCACATAAATAACTTCTCTCATTTTTAACTTTTATCTTTAAAAAGTATGCAATGTATGTCAACATTTTTTTAATCAAGGGTAAATGGTTTTTTTAGGGGACCAATATAACCCAGTAAAAAAATAGGGCTAAAACCTAGAAACAACAAAGAAACACAGAAAGAGAAGGTCTAAATACCTAGATGTACAAAAAATCACCAATACGACGACAACCAAACTGCCCAACAGAAACAACCAAAAAACAATAGGTCAACAACAAAACAATAACCTGCACACAGCTGAAAAATAACCCATAAATAGAAGGCCACCATCCCAGATATATCATTAAACCAAGATAAGATAAGAATCAAACCTTTTCCGAGAAGATGGTGAAATTTAGTTTATTGTGTCCTTTCTTCTTCCTTTCCACCACCGTCTAATCCTCTTTATCATCTTCCTCAAATATTGGAAGTAAAAATTTAAGATTCTTGATGGGAATGTGTCCTTTGACGAGGATCGGGGAACCATCCATTGAAGAATCAAAATTAGCCACTTGGGAAGAAGAGAGCAGAGCTTGTGCCTCCTTCAATGAGAGGGAATCATCTGAGGGGTTTGAAGATTTTTTCATCGGATCTGGATGGGGATTAACCATATGATGTTCAGGTAAAAAACCCTTCCACCACGTAGGTTTTTCCTTACATCTGGAATGCCAATAGTCATTTAAGAGATGCCCTTTTTGATAGCATTTCTGGAAACAGAAGGCAAGCCCTTCAATGTCAATCCTCTAAACCAAATTTCTGTCACCTATTTGCAAGTTTATTTCAGCTGGAAGATTTTGGGAGGTATCTATATCAACCAAAATCCTTTCATAAGTTGTATGAGTATGACTAGAGGTTTTATCATCAACTATTATAGAGGATCCTAGCGTATGACCTATGGTAATGAGGCAATATTTATTCCAAAGATGAAAAGGAAGTCCTAGCAAGCAAATTCAGACTGAGTGGGTATCAAAAGAGTCATTGAGAGGATTGAAAGATGGATACCATGGTTTAAACATGAGACTATGTTCTCCCCAAACCCAATACTGGTATAATATTAAATCCCTATGCTCAGGAAATTCAAAAATACAAATAAAATAGGATTGGCACAGGGATAGAGTGCAATGTTACCCTTGATCATTTTCCTCCACCTTTGAGAGATCTAGTCGTGTAGTTGAGATAGCTTGGGCCGAAATTTGTGAAATCTACAGATGAGGCCAAGTTAGGAGAGATTATCCTCCTCCTTGGGGACCTTTTGCATTAGATCCTCCTATATCTTCAACACCAAAGTTTTCTTAGTAGGTTGTAGTAGCTTATCAACATATCTTTTACTTTCCTTCTGTTTAGAGAAAACTTCAACAAAGTTTTTGGTGGAACAACCATTCCCCAAACTAGTCACTTTACTGTCATGATTCCCCTGATTGATGATTCCCCTACCGTGTATAGAGACATCAATAGTGTTATGAGCATTTTTTCCCTCAGATCCGCTACTAGATCCATAAATATTGTAGGGCTTTTTAGGAGAGGATGATTCTTTTCCTGAGCCATCTTTACCTACCCCAACAAAGAAAACCCCTGTTTTGTGACTAGGTAGAGAAACTCTTTCTCAGTTTTCCTGAATAGGGGGGTCTCGGTTAACATCAAAAGGCATGTCAATCCATGAGATTGGAGCTTAATTTTCCTTGTAATTTTTGTAGTCGTTTCCCTCATATTTGCAAATGCTAGGGACATGGGAATTTGGATGACGACCTGGTGATAATTGATGCCTTTCACCTGCAAAGTCTCTAAATCTCAGAACCTCTAGTTTCCCAAGGCTGCCGATAGTGATAGGGACATTACAATTTGATTCACGAAGATCTGATCCATGGCTAGGGTTTCCCATCCACGTCCGCTAATACTTTTATAGTATTTCAATGCATTTTTATTATATAATAGGAATGTTTTAGTTTTTTTCTTCAAATATATTTATTTATACAAAAAAATGTGCTACCCTATCATACCAGATCAAGAGGGTGAGGAAATAAATATTTATGTCAGAGTCTTGCATATAAAATTTTCATTGTGTATTATAGGAGTAGGATGATAGGGATCTATTCCAAGAATATTGTGAAGAAAATCAATTTAACATAAAGGTGAAACTATATATCATGCTTAAATACCTTCTGGTATGAAAGTGCTTATGTATAAATTGGGTTCATATCAATAATGCAATGCATTTACCCACATAGATTGTAGTTTACATTTCATATCTATCAAATAAAAATAATATCATGTAATGAATACATTTCCAACACCAAAATAAAACAATACAATTATCAAAATATTTTTTTGTTACTTTAATTGCATGCTACACAAAACCACATGGAATCCAAATAAAGAAACTCGACATCACGTAGGACAATTCCATAAACATGAACCCAATAATACAATAGGATAACATAGGGTACACATTAATGTCTTACTCAAATGACGTAAACCATGACAATGATCTAATAATAGTAAGAAACACATGATATGGATACTCCACGACATGGAATTTTCATGGTTTACATGTTCATTACATTTAGGTTTCTATTGTATGAAATAATAGTTTTCAATAGAATTAAACAGATAAGATTTATAATTTCCTATTTTTTAAACTTCAACTACTTTATTTTGCAACAAATTAGTGTTTGATGGAGAATGTGTGGTTGGTTCCTTTCTCCAATTTCATTAGTTATCCATAGCTCATTTATTAAATAAATTCATTTTAAACAACTATGAGTCTCAGATATTTAATTCTTAAGTTAAAGGTTTGGTTCTAAAAAAAAAATTAGTTGACTATAATTGTCTAAAGAACACATAACATGGGACTGTCATCACTAATCCGGCACTATGATAATTCTTCACCGGGAACTCCTCGTGCTATGATTATTTACTGATGCACAGCCTTTAGTTTGGTGGATGTAATCTGGAAACAAAACAACAAACATAACACAAAAATACCATCGACTATGATAAGACAGAATGATGACAAATCTGAAATATCAAAGTAAATTATAATATTAACATGAAATTGTTACAATCTCACCCATGAGGTACTTCAAGTGTTATTGACTTCACTTGGATTCCACCAATACTATGGGAGAAACTTTACAATTACACCTCTTAATGGCTTCTTCAACACACCTTTAAACTGATGGCTTCCTTTACACACTTCATACAATATTTCTCACTACTTCCTTCTATGCTAAATGAGGGGGGTAGCATCTTTATTTATAGACTTCTAGGCTTATCCATCTTATCTCTAAGATAGGATAAGAAATCCACTCTGACGAATCATATTCCATACCTTAACTCTTATCTGTACATATAAGCTTATCTTTTAAGATAAGATAAACCTTATCATTTCACATGGGTTCCACATTTTTAGACTTTTTAAAAATAAAATATAAAAAATATTTATGACCTCACTCCTTGTCCTTATTACCAATATAATATTTCTAATTCCTAATCATGTAGACCCTACTTCTCTACTTATCCCAACTTTGACATTTTAACATTACCAGATCACTTACAACAAATATTTACTTTTTACAACATTCCTATTGTACTTTGATTGTTTCCGTACTCTACATTATTGGTGGCACCGTACTGACGCCACCATTGTCTTCTATCAGACGCTACTACTAATTACAATTAACACCATCCTATTCCTAATACATACATTAATGAAATAGAAATTACGGAGGAAAATTTTAGTGTCGACATCTTCCCCCTTCCTAGCTTCTACTCCGTCCTCGGAGTAGACTATTCTGGTGCTTGGAAAATCTTCAACTTGTCGTGGTTGACCCATTTCGTAATGGGAGTGCCATCCAATTCCTCCAGTTGGTACGTACCATTTTCATGCACAACTGCTATTTTGTAGGGCCCCATCCATTTTGGAAGAAATTTTCTCTGTCTTCTTTTTTTGTATCTGGAATCATATACTAGAACCAAGTCATTCACATGAAATGGAGACCAACAGATCTTTTGATCAAAGTATTCCTTCTGCTTCATTTTCTTCTTATGGCTTGTATCCTTTGCTATTTTCCTCATTTCCTCTAGAAAATGAAGATGTACCAACCTTTCTTTTACTGAATCACTTTCATCCATCCTTTCATTTTTCATAACTCTCACAGTGGGAATATCAAACTCAATAGGAAGAACTGGATGAATGCCATAGGCCAACTGAAATGGGGAGTATCCTGTTGCTGACTTTGATGTTGCCCTATATGCCCACAATGCTGCATGAATCCTTTTATCCCACTTATGTACCTGTAAGGCTGCATCTTTTGCTAGAATTTGACACAACACAAAATTTGTTCGTTCCACTTGTCCATTTGTGCTTGGCTTGTATGTTTTTTCCTTCCTGTACTTAATAGAAAATTTATTGACTAGGGCTTCTACTACCTCATTAATGAAGTGGCTTCCTTGATCTGTTATAATTTCTAATGGACAACCAAATCTGGTGACAATGCGTTCATATATGAACCTTGCCACCTCATTCATGGAAGTTGTTTTCAATGGACTAGCTTCAACCCACTTGGTTAAATAATCTGTGGCAACTCCAATATACTTATTTTGGCGTGAGGTAGTTGGAAGTGGACCTACAATGTCTATTCCCCACTTTTCAAAGGGACCAAGTGGAAGAATAGGACATAATGGAGCTGATGAAGTCTTACGGTTACCATGTGTTTGACAAATATCACATGTCTTACAATAATTATAACAATCTTTAAAAACAGTGGGCCAGTGATAGCCTGCATCCAAGATCCTTCTTGCTGTAAGTTGTCCAGAGAAGTTCCCTCCACATGTACCATTGTAGAATTCTTCGATCATTTCCTTCCCTTGATCACATCCAACTGCCCTCTTGTACTGTCCATCAGGTCCTATTCGAAATAATACTCCATACAGAATAGAATATGGATTACTGGATTTAGTAATCTTTCTCTTAGTCTTTGCATTGGCACCATCAGGAAACTTGAATTCATTCAGATAATTCCAAATATCTATGTATTCACTAGGGATTGTGTCAAGGGATAACAAGGCTGCATCGGGGAAATCATCATCATCACAAGATGATCCTAAACCATCATAAGCTCGAGAGAGTGCATCTACATTAACATGCTTCTTTCTTGGCCTATCTATAATATCAAATTCAAATTCTTGTAGCAAAATTATCCATCTTGCTATCCTCCCTGATGGCTTAGGCTTATTGACAATATATTTTAGAGCCTGATGATCTGTTACAACTATAAATTTCTACCCTAACAAGTAATTTCTAAACTTCTTTACAGCAAAAATGATAGCTAGATCCTCTTTTTCAGTTACAGTATAATTTACCTCAGCACTGCTCATTTGTCTGCTCCCAAAGTAAATTGGATGTTCATTCCCATTTTCATCCTTTTGGCTCAAAGTACTTCCTAGTGCTGCATCTAAGGCATCAGTGTACACAATCAATGGCTTGCTCCAATCTGGATTCTTTAAAATAGGTGAAGACACCAGGGCTTCCTTCAGTTGTCTAAAAGCTTCATGTGCCTTATTTCCTGGTTCATAAGTAACATCCTTCTTCAAGAACTGGGTTAGTGGCTGTGCAATCTTTAAGAAATTCTTGATGAACCTTCTATAGTAACCCACATGGCCTAAAAATGATCTCAACTTACTTCTATTCATAGGAAATGGTAACTCTTTGATTTTTGAAACTTTATCAGGATCAGTACCAATACCATCTCTGGATACAACATGCCCTAACAAAACACCTTTAGAACATCCAAAGACACACTTTTTAGGGTTTAGTGAGGCTTGTGCTTCATCTAACCTTTGAAATGTTGTCTCCATTTGGTGCAGGTGGTCCAACTTGCTCCCATAGATGCAAAAATCATCTATAAATACTCTGATGAAGGTCCCAATGTAGAGTTCGAACACCCTATTCATCAAACGCTAGAATGTTTCCGAAGCATTACACAACCCAAAATGCATAACTCTATAAGCAAACGTTCCCCAAGGATTGGTGAACGTGGTCTTCAGCTGATCTTTCTCTGCTATACGAACTTGGTTGTAGCTGCTATATCCATCAGCAAAACTATAGCACTCTTGGCCAGCTACTTTTTCTAAGATCTGATCTGAAAATGGAAGAGGGTAATGATCCTTCTTTGTTGCCTTATTGAGCTTCCTGTAATCAACACAAATGCATAGCTTCCCATTCTTTTTTATTGAGATCACAATGGGAGAAACCCATTCTGAATTCTCCATAGCAAATATGAATCCTGCATCAAGCAACTTATCTATTTCTTCTTTTACAGTCTTGGAAAAATTAGGATTCATTCTATATGGCATTTGCTTTATGGGCTTAGCACCATCTACCAGCTCAATAGAATATTCTACCCAACTTACTTGACGGAGTTCCTTGTAATCAAAATTGAATATGTGTATGTACCTTCGAAAGAGCTGGAGGTAGGATTCCTTCTCACTCTCCATCACAGCATCACCAATATTTATTTGTTGGTTATGATCATCAACTTCTTCTTCAGATAATTTTATGGGGTCATGAGTTGGTGTGACTGGAAGGATATCCATGACTGAAACATCAACCTCACTTTCTTCATCTTCAGTGTCCACTTCACTGGTACTAGAGTAATCAGAGGATGTCCAATCATCAGTTTCATCACTTGAATCCACAGGTTCTGCCTTATGATGTCGAGGGATCACATTTTTCTTCACCCTCTCTCTACCATGTCCAAGTGTCATGAAGCCTTCATTCCAGTAGTTTCTTTCATGAACTCTCCTCAGCCATGGTCTTCCCAGCAACATTGGGTACGCAACAGTACCATTTTTCATCTCCTGAAAGTCTACCACACATACAACACCCATAACAGATATTGCCACATTTGAAACTACACCTTCTAGTTTAGTTTTTCCCTTATTTAATGACCTTAACATCAGTGTTGAAGGATGATCAATTTTTAAACCCAACATATTCATTACAGACTCGGTCATTACATTAACTACAACACCTCCATCAACTAAGACATCATGAATTGAAATACCATTACATAATACCTCAGCTTGTGGAGCATAGGGATCCACCTCTACCTCCAAAACAGGGACCTCAACCTCCTTCCTTCGTCGAGCATTGAGTCCACTTCGCAGCTCCCGCCTCTTCTTAGAAGACATAGCCAATAGTTGACCATATGTAATATTTACAGGCCTTTTGGACAGATCTTCCAAGATGGAGTATGGTCCTTGCCCTTGTGAAATCAGAAAATCCTGCACACCCAACTTTCTTCTCCTATGTTTCTTACTAGTTTCTCCTTTCATCTTCTTAGGATCATTTCCATCTTGATTATCTTTTTCTTTCTTTCTTTTTGTTACAAACACATCTACTTCATTATTTCTGCACTTATCTACTACATCAAAAGAATTCATAAGTGATTTTCCTTTATCATTATCTCCTTTACTAGATGTAGAAGATCTATTTAGAAAATTATACTTATAATGACCTTTTTTATAACAACCATAACATATAACTTCAGAAATATTTCTTTTTGGACCTCTATCTCCTCCCTGAGAACTAAATTATTTTCCTTGAAGAAGATTGATAGTTAATTGACCCATCTTTTTGAGCAGATCTTCATACTTAGTAGATGTACTAGGAGAAATATTTGTGCTCACTAGGAGTGGTTGTGGATTCTCGACCAAAGGTGTTGGTGTAGGCTCTACTTTAGCAAAAATTTCTTTGGGCTCCTCTTCCACGCTTTCTTCTTGCCTTCTTACAATCTCCTTTGCTTGTTCAATGGTAGCTGGGTGGTCATACTTCACTCATTGTCTGATCTCTGGCTTCATCCCAAGAATGAAGTGCTTACATAGGAGATTATCCATGCCATTCATCAACCCATCTGCTAATCCTTCCTTCTGGATCTGGGCATCAAGCTTCCTCCTTACCTATAGAACACGAGCATGATAATCCCTTATCTTCTCCTTCTCTCCTTGGGATAGCTTTGTGATCTTGATCATGAGATCTACATATTTCTTTTTTTCACCAAATTCTTCAAGAAAACTTTTAGTTAATAAATCCCATGTGTTTTTCACATTTTCACCTAGTGTTTCAAACCACCTAAGTGCTGAACCATCCAAAAAGGTAGGAAAAAATTCAGTCCATTGTTCCCTTCTTATAAGGCCATTACAAATACAAGATCGTTTAAACTCTTGAATGAAAGAGGAAGCATCTTCATTAGATTGGGCTAAAAAAACAGGAATCTTCCCCATTTTCAAAAGTAACCATCGTAAAATACCAACCCACAAGTACAATTAACAAGACTTATGTGCACAAATAATTGGAATCACTGTAATAGAAAGTGACTTTACACATTTCTCCAGTAAAAGAGAAATGACCATGATAACTATGGTAAAACTTAACTTATTGCGGTAAAAAACTGACTTTACTGTGGTAAACACTATTCATAGTAAAAAGTGAAGTTACTGCGGTAAATACTATTCACGGTAAAAAGTGACTTTACTGTGATAAATAATATTCAAAGCAAAAATGACTTTACCATGGTAACTACTATTCATGGTAAAAATGACTTTACCATGGTAACTACTATGCACAGTAAAAATAAGGATACCCTCCAATTGATTTTTGACTAAGTGGGAATATCTCTCCAGAAAATCCACCACGAGGAATGGTCCCGACAACAGAACCAACATGTCATCACCAATCCGGCACTATGATAATTCTTCACCGGGAACTCCTTGTGCTATGATTATTTACTAATACACAACCTTTAGTTAGGTGGATGTAATCTGAAAACAAAACAACAAACATAACACAAGAATACCATCGACTATGATAAGATAGAATGATGACAAATCTGAAATATCAAAGTAAACTATAATATTAACATGAAATTGTTACAATATCACCCATGAGGTACTTCAAGTGTTATTGAATTCACTTGCCTTCCACCAATACTATGGGAGAAACTTTACAATTACACCTCTTAATGGCTTCTTCAACACACCTTTAAACTGATGGCTTTCTTTACACACTTCATACAATATTTCTCACTACTTCCTTCTATGCTAAATGAGGGTGTGGCCTCTTTATTTATAGACTTCTAGGCTTAATCCATCTTATCTCTAATATAGGATAAGAAATCCACTCTGACGAATCATATTCCATACCTTAACTCTTATCTGTACATGTAAGCTTATCTTTTAAGATAAGATAAACCTTATCATTTCACATGGGTTCCACATTTTTAGAGTTTTTACAAATAAAATATACAAAATATTTATAACCTCACTCCTTGTCCTTATTACCAATATAGTATTTCTAATTCCTAATCATGTAGACCCTACTTCTCTACTTATCCCAGCTTTGACATTTTAACATTACCCGGACCACTTACAACAAATATTTACTTTTTACAACATTCCTATTGTACTTTGACTGTTACCCATACTCTACATTATTGGTGGCAACCGTTCTGACGGCGCCGTTGTCTTCTATCAGATGCTACTACTAATTACACTTAACAACATCCTATTCCTAATACATACATTAATGAAATAGAAATTACGGAGGAAAATTTTAGTGTCGACAGGACCCTTCATTCCTTTACAAATACACTACATGTTTTTGTTTAATATTTCACCTCTAGAGGTTCCTGTACGTACCAAAAATTGTAGGGTACTACACCACCAGAATAATGTAACACGTGCCCCAATGATGATATAGGTCTCCTCGAAAGGTGTTCGGGATTCGAAAAACCTCTCCAAGAATACATTAACATCCTGCATGTCCCACTTAGCCACTGCATGCTTTGATTTTTCCTTCCCCTTCTTTTCCTTTGATTTTCAGTCTTCAGTGACGAAACCGCTGCCCTACCTGGGCAGCGGTCCTTCACGCGTTTCCAGAATGCTCTTTTAACGTGACTCATGTAAAAATTCAATGTTTACTAGATTTTTTCACTTCCTTTCTTGTATTTATGATTTTGGTTCCCTCGAATAGTGTTTTTGCATTGTTTATGGTTTAAGAGATCAATTTTGTTTTCACCTTTGGGTAAATGGGATTCTATAAATAGTTGGCTTGTGCTCAAGCAAATGGCCCCTCAAATTTTCCTCTGAATTTCTCATTTCAATAGTTTAACCTTTCATTTTTTTTAGGATTCATAGTTTCATTTGTTAGATGCATAGTTAGCATTGTTTAGCTGTCAAAAAGCCCACATATTCTCCTTGTGCAAAGTGTTGTCGTCATCCAAATCAATTGGAATAGGATAGTTTGATTTCAATAGGAAGCCATTAAAGTTGTAGGTTTTTTTCATCAAATAGGATAGTTTCAGGTGCTGGATGTTTTATATTGCTTCAATCGCAATAAATCCCGCTAGGAATTACATAAGCCAAGCTCTATACTCTTGCGCTATCCCTCTCCTACTCGCATTATATTCAGTCTACATCCTAAGTTGCCTTTGTTCAAATCTATAATTTTGTTGATGCTAGAATTACCACGCTTTTCTGGATCCACGTGAGCATGAAGGAATGAGGAGATCACACTAAGGGGACAAGGTCACAC
>CM034147.1:711035444-711045876 GCA_019776745.2 Taxus chinensis | reverse complement strand
TCAGCTATACATTATTTTGGCCAAATATTCAAGCATTATTATGAAAACTATAGTTTCGAGATCGCACCACAAGTCTACGAAACCCATCGTTCATTACCACACAACAATATATAACATAGTATCTTGGATTTCATTTTGTTGTTTAATAAGATGATTTAGTTAAGAAAAGAAGAGATTGAGTTAAACTCATTTTACTAATCATAAGGATCCTATCAGTACCAGCTTAGGATCCCTATGGGAAAGATAGTGACAACGTAATGATTTCCATCATTAAGTCCTCACTACCCTTACCGTAGCCATCTTAACTTGGCATGGGCCGAATATTAACGAAAAGAATGAAGGGACATAACACCTACACCTCTTTTAGACTTTAAGTTATCTTTGATAGATCAAGTATTTATGTCTTTCTTTACGACACGTTAAAAAGTATTGATTCTCGATATTTAATAGATTCTCATAAGAGGGTTATAGTAAATCCACAAGTTACTACTTTCATTAATTCCTCTTTCATAGTTTACAGTGTAGTATACATCAATTAAGTATAACTTGTTTACTAATCATATGCATCTCGATTGTTTCATTACAATCACTTGTTAAGATAGTCTTTATTATATTAAGTACAGTACTGGTCATGGTTCATCCATTTAATTCCATAGGTACAAAAATAAATTTACTTTGCTTTCATTATATTGTTATCCTTTTTGGTTATGGTCATCATTCAATATGCTTGATAAATTAATTGATTTAATGAAATCATCATTAGTAATATATATATATATATATATATATATATATATATCTTAAGAATAGCCAATTCATAAAGTTTGATTTCAAATAAGGATAAACCTTAATCTCAATTGATAATGATATAGAACTTCACCAAGAATAATTTATTGGGCACAATGCCCTTTACAAGATGCGATGGCATTCCATTCACATTTATCAAATGATTACATTAAATCCTTTCAGATTCATATCAAATAAACTTAAGACGCAATACAATCAAAAATCAAATCCAAATAGTCACTTCAAGAATGTAAACCTTTCTTGAAAACTGTAGGAGAGAAAAAATATGGGTTAGCCCATAAGAACTGACACAAGTCCACAAACTCATATTCCATGTTGTAATCATAATGAAATAAGTGAATAAGTTATGGTTAAATTTGTTCGAAATCAATACAATATAATTATAAAATTCCTAGTTTACAATAAGAATTCTATCGCACACACACATAAAAATGATACTTCATATTTATATATAAACAATATGTTCACTTTCACTATATAAAACCAGCCTGTTACACTTAACATTTAGATGATAATGAAACATACTAATGCTTTCCTTTAATTCTATAATCTAATATTTGAAACAATAGTTCACTAATAGAAATCAAGTCCTTACAATTAAACCTTCACTCCTTTTGAGATAATCAACAAATCATACATTTTCATCTATTAACTTAACATATGGAAAGGTAACAACTTGAAAAGCTAACTTTCCTAACTAATATAGTTCATATTTGTAACCTTTTATTTCTCGTTTCATTTGTTTAAAAATAATTATATTCCGAAAAATAATAATTACAACAATATATCAGAAAAAAACTTTTAACCATATAATAACTATTATGCTCAAGTAAGGGTGGAGGATAGCCGAATTGGTGATGAAGGCATTGTCGTGAGGCGTAGAGTCAGGTTAATGATCCCGGTGTTACATCTTTGGTTTGAATCTCACCAAGGTTTACCAAAATACTTTTATATATTAACAAAAATAGAAAAATAATTAGACAATCCAACTTTGCCATGACGAGAGGCTCTGTTTCTTGTTTCCCTAAACCTAACACCTGTGGAGATGGTGGATTTGAGGCAGCAATGGCGGATGTCTGTGATAGGCGCTGTGGTGTTGGGGTTATATCTGGAGGCCTTGTGAATCTTAGCACGAAGGACTTTGCCAGGAGTTTTTCTCCATTCCTTTGTTCCTCTAGTGGCTATGACGGCTCTTTTGAAGAGAGGGGCTATGCTTTCCTTAGTAGGGGTGATGGTAGGGCTGATTCAGGAGGTTATGCTTCCTCTAACAATGCTCCTTTTAAAGTCTTTAGATAGGTGAGGGGACGAGGCTCTGCATTGGTTGGTCATTATTTTCTTGCTGTGGCTAAGAATGGAGGGTTGTCTTATCCCCAACCTATTGTCTCATTTGCAAAGTATATTATTTAATCTGTTGAATTTTACCAGAACAGGGGTCTAATTTGTAGGTTTAGTGGTTGATGCCCTGGCCTTCCTGCCCTACATAATAGGATTTCTTAGCATTGGCGCCCACTCATTGAAGGTAAGGTGAACATTTATCCCTCTTCCCGTGGGATTTTTTTAGCATTTTTTGATAGTTCTGTGGATAAGGAGATTATTTTAGGAAAGTTTGGGATTTCCAGTCGCATCTTCTCCTGACAAAGCCCTGGTTTCCCCATTTTAATCCTTTGACTGAAACATTTAATGTTAGACCTATGTGGGTAAGGTTTCCCTACTTGCCCTTGCATTTCTGGGATGTTGAATGTTTCAAAGCAATGGTGTCTGTTATATAAATGGTTATTTGAATTGTGAGTTCTAAATTATGTATTTAGAACCAGTATGCAATTATCAAAAAAAAATAAAAAAAATTGACTTGTTCTATTGTCTAAAATGAGGAGTTTACAACTGAAACATGAAACACATCATGCACGTGAGACAAGCTAGGTGGCAATGCTAGACGGTAGGCCAAAGGGCCGATACGCTCCAAGATCTCAAAAGGACCAACGAATCTAGGAGCTAACTTAGAAACTTTTCCAATAACGGATAGGGATCTTATGTTGGCTTGACACGAAGGAACATCTTCATGCCCACATCAAAACTTCGGTCGGTCCTATGTTGATCTGCATACTTATTCTGCCTGTCTTGTGCCTCCTGTAGTCTCTGTCTGATCATAACCACCTGCTGCTCAATGTTCTTACAATAAAGATGGTCTAAGAGAAACCCCTGTCCTTTAACCTATACTAGTTAAGAGGTGTCCTGTACTATCTACCATACAAGGCCTGAAAAGGAGTCATGCCTATTGAACTCTGAAAACTATTATTGTAGGCAAACTCCACCAAGTATAGGTACTCCTCTCATCTTGACTGATGATCCATCACATACATCTGAAGCATGTCCTCTAGAATCTGATTCACCCACTGAGTCTTTCTATCTATCTTAGGGTGATATGTTGTGCTGAAATTGATCCTCGTCCCGAGGGCATACTACATGGTAGTCCAAAAATGGGAAGTATACAAAAGGATCGTGGTCACAAATGATCTTTCGTAGAATCCTATTCTACTTGACAATATCATCTAGATAAACCCATGCCACTGCACTAGTTGTATAAGTGGTCTTCACCATATAAAAATGAACCAATTTTGTCAATTTATCCACTGTGACCATGATGGCGTCGTGGTGGTATCTCAATGTTGGTAGCCCAACAATGAAGTCCATGGAATTGGTGCCCCACTTCCACTCCGATATAGCATGAGGAAAGAGAAGGCCAACTAGATGTTGATGCCCGACCTTCACTTTTTAATACTCTAAACAGCGTGACATAAACTGAGCCACGTCTCTAAGAAGTCCTCTCCAATTATATAATTATCTCAATTTGGCGTGCATCTTCTTCACCCCAGGATGGGCTGTATAGGGTGCACGATATACCTCTATTAGAATATCTTATCTCAAGCCTCCATCTCTGGGAACATAAATATGGCCTTTGTGCCTGAGAAGGCCATCTACCTCTAATGAAAAACCATCAAACCTCCTCTCAAGGGGTACTTGAGACTCGATCTCTACTCTAGCTACAATGTAGAAGCTTTCGAGAGGAAGCTGCTAAAGAATCCTACTCCACAAGTCTATTCCCATTGCATTAGCCATAGCCACATGTCTCTGTATACTAAGAATGTCTAAAACCACATTCTCCTTCCCCTTCACTTGTTCTATCTACATATTATACTAACAAAGCAATTCCATCCAACGCCGCTGACATGTGTTGAGATTGGGCTATGTGAATAGGTGGCGAAGACTCAAGTGATCTTTCCTGAGTGTGAATCTTCGACCAAGAAGAAACTGTCTCCATAAAAAAAAAAGCTTGAACAACTACTGCAAGCTCAATATCATGAGTCAAATAATTGATCTCATAATATTTTAGTTTGCGAGACTCAAAGGAAACTACTCTACCCTCCTGCATCAACCAACACCTCCAACTCCTGCCAAAGAAGCATAAATACATATGAAAAAATCACCCTGAGGATCCAATAGTGCATAAATAGGTGCTGTCGTGAGGCATGCATTCAGTGTCGTAAAGGCATGCTCACATCTATCTGACCAATCAAACTTCTTCCCTTTCCGCTGAAGGGAAGTGATGGGATGTGTAACCTGAGAGAAGTCCTGAACAAATATCCTATAATAACCTGCTAATCCTATAAAGCTGCGAACCTCTATCATAGTAGTGGGTGCTGGACAATTTATAATAGCTCTAATCTCAGAAGGATCGATGGTGATACCTTCCCCAAAAATGATATGGCCTAAATAATGTACCTCTGACTAAAAGAATGCACACTTCTCTAAGTTCCCGTAAAGCTGCTGCTCATGAAGACACTAAAGAACCTTGGGAAGGTGCCCCTCGTGCTCCTCACACGTATGTGAGTAGAATCAAAATGTCATCAAGGAATATAAGCATGAAGTGATCTATGAAAGTCCGTAATACCCCCATTCATCAAAATCATAAACCACTACGGGGGCATTAGTCAAACAAAAGGGCACCACTATGAACTCATAGTGCCCCATATCTCGTAAGAAAGGTAGTCTTATGAATATCTACCTCCGTAATCCTAAGATGATGATAGCCTGACTTAAGATCTATCTTCAAGAAAGTTGTGTCTCCCTTCGTCTGATCAAACAGATCATCTATGCATGGAAGGGGATAACGATTCTTGATCGTTACCCTTGTTTAGCTAGTGGTAATTAATACACAACCATAAGTACTTGTCCTTCTTCTTCACAAAAATCACCGGTGCACTTCAAGGGGATATACTAGGAAGGATAATGCCTTTCTCTAGAAGGCCCTTTAACTGCAACTTCAGCTCGTAGAGCTCTAGGGTGGTCATCCGATAAGGTGCTCATAAGATGGGCTTGTCTCCCAAAACTAGTTCTATATGAAAATCTATCTCACAGTGGGGGGTGGTAACCCTAGTAGCTCCCCTAGAAAGACATCTGAAAACTCCCTCAAGATGGGATGGTCATCAAGCAATGGTCCACTAGACCCAACCCCTGATCGGTCACTAACTATAACCGCATACATCTGACAACTCCGTCGCACACCACCCGCTTAAGCTGCATAGTGGAGATGGTTTGAATGGAAAATGGGTCTCCTAACCCCTGAAATCACCAACTCAACTCCTAAATCATTTGCACAAGATATAGTCTTATGGTAACAGTCCATCTTGGTAATGTGTTCAAACAACCATTCTATACCCAAGATGACTCCAGAAGAACCCAACAGAAGGATACGAAGATCCGAGGTAGTGGTGAAAGGTCCCAAATCCACTACACACTCCTTAACTACGGAGTCTACAGATATCTTGGCTCCAGAATCCATCTCTACATCTCAACTAAGGCCCTGTCTAACTTCCACTAGCCTGCATCGCTGTACTAAAGATGGTACAATGAAAGATCAAAAGAACCTGAATCAAACATAATGGAGGTAGGAATACCACCAATGGTACCTAAAGTCTAAATAATTGTGCTCTGATTCTCAGCCTGGTAGTTATCAAGCGCTGCATAAATCCTATGGCTATGCCCCATGTAGCCAATAGTCGTCTCTAAGATTTATGTCTTACCCTTGTTATTATGGTTCTGAGGGATGTCTCTCAAGAAATGTCTAACAACACCATAACCAAAACAACCACCGTATCCTCTCCCATGAGTGGCAAGTCATGTCGGTGCTCTAGAAGTCTATGTTGTTGATCCTGATGATCCAGCTATGGTCTACTGTAGTCTCTGCTAGCAAGCTCCTCTTTACTGAGCTCTAGGTGCACCCTGTGTCCTGATGGGACCCCTAGGAGGAGGCCTCATAATCTTACCCCTCTGTGCATCAAATCTCTGTGGATGCCTATAAGGTGGGTGGGACTGCTGCTACTGTTATAGTCTAAAAGATGACTGTGATGAACCCTATCCACCACGAGGAGGAGGAGCTGACCCTCTCAATCTAACTGTCCTGCATCTATTGTATGCGGCTCCAGACTCAATCTCTAGCTTGTTGGGTCTTCCCCCGAGTCTCCTTTGCTATGTAGGCCTTCTCAATGACCTAATCTAAAGTTTGTGGATAATAGATCCGCACTGCACCACCAATGTCTAGATTCAGGCCCCAGATGAAACTGTGGATCCACATCTAGTCATCTTGTATGTACTCAACATACTGGTGTAGATCCATAAATCTACACTAATACTCAGCCACTATAAGATATTCCTATCGGAGGTCATGAAACTCATCGATCCTCTGTTGTATGAACCTCCATGATAAATATCTACTCCTGAATCACTCCTCAAAGAGATCCTAGGTAAATGTCTCAGAATCAAGATGGAGCTTCTGCTCCTTTGTCCTCCACCATACACCTGCTCCATCCCTCAGTAGATGGATTAGAACATGAGCTTTCGTGTTGTTAGAACAAGGGTGGAGATTTAAGCACCCGCTCAAGCTCACTAACCAGGCCTCTGCCTGAAATCCACTTATGTCCACCAAAATAATGGAATGGACGTAGCTTCAGGATCTCCTTGATGTGATCTGTAGCGTAAGTTTGACAACCCCCTAGTCCTCTCTACATGCTCATCCCTAAGCCTAGGGCTCCGAGATCTATCTCTATGTCCAGTAATCTAGTCATCTTGTCCCCTTTGTAGTAACTCTTCTCGGTCTAACTCCACATGGGAGTTCTCTACTCTATGCTCCTCACTATTTCGAGGATATTCATGGGCATCTATGGATGGCTTCCCATCATGTCTATCTGCAAGTCCTCCTACGGACCCTTCGTGTAAAGCAACATTAACATCTTGAAGTGTCTGTAGATTCTGTGGTAGTATGGCTGCCATAACATGATCCAGAGGTGGTAAATCCAAGTCTATGTGAAAAGACCCCTCATCTAACATGTGCCTCTTGCATAGACCAAGGTGAGAGCTAGGCCATTACTCTAGGTGATATTCAGTTTCCATGTTTACTAAAATATACAATTTTCAAACAAAGTGGTTTTCTAGATTTGAAAGTGTGCTAGGTTTAACATTGCACTAGGTTTAAATTTCATGTCTCAATTGTTTCTAGTGTTCCCAAGGGTCCAATATTTTAACCCACAGCTTTGATACCAAGTGTAACGCCTACTAAAACTCTCACCTGAGACCCAAGAAGAACCTAGGTTTAGTTATGAAAAATTATGGAATATTTTTATTAAAAAAATAGCAATCCCTGATACAGAATTAGAAACTGTAGTTTATTACAACAAGATACAAAGAAAATTAAATTTAACAAACAATATTTTCCTTTTAGAACAAGTAATAAAATCACCCCTTTCTCAAAATCTCTTTAGATATCAATTTAATCATTAATTAAATCAACACTATAGTTAAATAGTCCTTAATAACACTTTTAGGGAGTTAGAAAAGCCAAAACAATTAAATACCCAATGTATTTAATTCCATAAGGTTTAAAACAATTAACAAGTTCTAAATATAAGGGGTAAAACATACATTTAAAAATAAAAGGTTAATTTCCAACTAACCCACTCTTAAACTGAATCAAAATATTCAACTTGTTTTTTTCTCATTTTTAATGTTCTTAAAAACTTCTTGAAAAAATTCTTATTAGATAGTAAATTTCCTCCCCTTCCTAGTGATATAAAGAAGTCCTCCTAACTCCTCATATTTCTTAAGTTCTAGGCCGGCGAGCCTTGGGGTGAAAAATTTTTCTATTTAGGGGCCTGCGGGCCTTAGGGAGAAAATTTTCCCATTTGGTGGGCCTGCGAGACTCGGGGAGAAAATTTTCCCAAAAATATGTGCCTATGGGCCTCTACAAGAAAATTTTCCCATTTGACGGGCCTGTGGGCCTCGGGGAGAAAATTTTCCTGAAAAGGCGGGCTTGCGGGCCTCGGGAAGAAAATTTTCCCATTTGGCGAGCCTGTGGACCTCGGGGAGAAAATTTTCCAAAGGGCAGGCTGCCGGAGGAACTTAATATTTTAAGACCTCTTTTTATTTTGAAAAATTGAAAGATTTCAAATTGTCCCGTGCCTCTGCTGGCACCCAGAGGAAGATGTGTCAAGCCAACAGTGGCTCAGGGGAAGGCAGACCTTTGGGGAAACTTTGAACATTAACACTTCTGCAAAAAAAAATGTTAAGGGTTTAAGGAAACTCGCGCCTTTGCTGTCACCCAAGGATGCCATGTGTCAACCCCACAGTGGATGCCGTGAAGGTGATTCTGTGGAGGAACTTAATAATTTTAGACTTTTTGAAGAAAAAGTTTAAGGATTCAAAACGCTCCTCGCCTCCACCGATGCCTAAAAGGCCACGTGTAAGCCAACCCTTAGTTGCGGGCAGCACGGTGGCGGAGATGCTTTAAAAAAATTTCCCTTTTTATTTTTTTAAAGTTAAGGTTGAGAAAACAAATTATCCTCCACCATTGCCTCGTGAAGCCACGTGTCAGCCAACCATTGGCTGTGGGGCGGCGGAGAAATTTAAGAATATTTTCCAAAAGAACTTTGTTAAAGCACTAAGTTTGAAGGAAATCCACTCCTCCACTGATGCCTCAGAAAGCCATGTGGCAGATCCCCATTGGGTGTAGGCTGGCAGGGCCGCAGGGTAAACTTGGAAATTTTTCCAATTTTTTTTTAACTTAGATTTTTTTTCGAAGCCAGAATGAAGTGAAAACTTCAGAAGGCCATAAATTTTGATTGGGAACTCAGTTTCTGGAAAATGAGGACTTTTTGGAAATATATCATCGTCTCTTTGCATTGCAAGCTTAAAATATTTGAATTTGATAAGGTTTGAAGGTTAATTTTGAGAAAACATCAGGTCTGGCATCTTTAAATGTCTATTAGAGAGTGGGTAACTGGTGAGGAATTTTGTTCCAATCTGACCCTGAATTGAACTTCTCTACATGCCTAAATTTTTAGGCCTTGTGGACCTTCTAATGGAATAATGTTAGGATATAAAGAAAGAGTTAATATGTCTTAGTGGATTTGCAATTGATCTGGAACTTGCTAATTTTTATACAGTAAAATGTCTTGTAACTTTTGCGTTGTAGACTCGATTTGAAAGGTTTTATAAAAATTATTCCAAGAATTTTAGTTAACTTGGGGTCATTTTGATCTTACAAGTTCACTTTGGTATTTAATTCTTGGGTCTCAAATGTGGCAGGTTGTTTTTAGAAAGAATTTCTAGTCTCAATCTTCATGTTCTAGTACCAAAATTTGATTCTAACAGAATGCTCAAATTTGTCCTATCATTCGTATTCACTTGGGCATACTATAGAACATTGAATTCAAGGCTTGATAGTCTCTATAATAGATATCTTTCTTCCAATGGCCAAGAAGAAGAACCAATGAATACACTATCGACAAGTGTGAGATTATACATTTCAACTATGGCTTAAGATGTAATCTCATTTCTTGTTCACATATTCACTAGGTTGAAATTTCTTGTAAACTGGAGCTATTGTGAAAATACATTCTTCAAGGAGGTTAATTGTGATGTTGTAAAAATAGACATTTAATGCATGGTTTAAGGAAATGTTGTCATGGAGTGCATTATTTAAAATTATTTATTACTGGTAAGTTGGTAACTACCTTTCACTACGCTTTGTAATGAATTAAAAATGAGAGATCTTACAAACACAAAGTAGGATGCTTTTTTTTGGACATTAGCAAGCTTTCATAGCCTAAATACTTATCATTTTATCTTCTATTTACATACAACTTTTATTTGGTCCATATAAATTGGTGCGTAATCAGATATGTAACATGTTATTAAAACTCCCCCTCTCCAATTGTAGTCATACATGCATTACCCTCTCTCTCGGTAAAATAGGTATTCAAATGTGTCCTCACAGATGTATGAAATACAACACAAATCTCTTCATTCATACATGCATACATAAAACAACCTTTACAACTAGAGAACACCTCCCTCTTTGAGGTTTCCTGTTCCTGGTCATTCAACTGCCAAAGGAAAGTTACACATTGGCTATAAAGGATAACCCATGCAATTGTCTTTGTATTCCCTCATTACTATGATGTCCCCACCCTAGATGTGGAAAACTATGAGATATTTGATGATCAAAAATTCTACTTTATAAAGTCTTTTGACATATCCAGACAAACATTGACAATTACTACATCTGAAATAA
>CM034147.1:710985110-711035348 GCA_019776745.2 Taxus chinensis | reverse complement strand
TTCATAACTCTCCCTCAGCCATCGGTCTTCCCCAGGTCAACATTGGGTACGAAGCAGTACCATTTTTCATCTCCTGAAAGTCTACCACACATACAACACCCATAACAA
The DNA here is from genome assembly GCA_019776745.2 of Taxus chinensis. Lineage (NCBI taxonomy): Eukaryota > Viridiplantae > Streptophyta > Pinopsida > Cupressales > Taxaceae > Taxus > Taxus chinensis. Next base: position 711,035,240 of record CM034147.1, on the reverse strand, counting down.
GATATTGCCACATTTGAAACTACACCTTCTAGTTTAGTTTTTCCCTTATTTAATAGACCTTAACATCAGTGTTGAAGGATGATCAATTTTTTAAAACCCAACATATTCATTACAGACTCGGTCATTACATTAACTACAACACCTCCATCAACTAAGACATCATGAATTGAAATACCATTACATAATACCTCAGCTTGTGGAGCATAGGGATCCACCTCTACCTCCAAAACAGGGACCTCAACCTCCCTTCCTTCGTCGAGCATTGAGTCCACTTCGCAGCTCCCGCCTCTTCTTAGAAGACATAGCCAATAGTTGACCATATGTAATATTTACAGGCTTTTGGACAGATCTTCCAAGATGGAGTATGGTCCTTGCCCTTGTGAAATCAGAAAATCCTGCACACCCAACTTTCTTCTCCTATGTTTCTTACTAGTTTCTCCTTTCATCTTCTTAGGATCATTTCCATCTTGATTATCTTTTTCTTTCTTTCTTTTTGTTACAAACACATCTACTTCATTATTTCTGCACTTATCTACTACATCAAAAGAATTCATAAGTGATTTTCCTTTATCATTATCTCCTTTACTAGATGTAGAAGATCTATTTAGAAAATTATACTTATAATGACCTTTTTTATAACAACCATAACATATAACTTTCAGAAATATTTCTTTTTGGACCTCTATCTCCTCCCTGAGAACTAAATTAATTTTCCTTGAAGAAGATTGATAGTTAATTGACCCATCTTTTTGAGCAGATCTTCATACTTAGTAGATGTCTAGGAGAAATATTTGTGCCAATGTCATAAATGAAGATCCAAAAATTAAGGATTTTTCTCTTCTCATGTCACATACAAATTCATGCATTTCTACCTCAAAGCAAACTAGCTTCATAACTAAAAAGAACCTATGAAATATACGAATTTGCAGCTAACGTGTTGCATCAAATAATAAACAAATTATTACAAATATGATAAACGTGTCAATCTTGGCAAGATCTATGGTAGAAAAAACAAAACATAGGAATCAACACTTTTATGTCAATGTCACTCAACTGGAACAAGCAGTGTTCTAATGCACCACAAAAGAGGTCATGTTGACATCAAACTTATGGGTTAGCTCAGGATATGGTTAATGGTGCACTCGAGCCAGTAATAGATGTGGTGTATAATCTAGAATCACACCCACCAGACTTTCCATCCTTTTAATGTCTTCAACTTCATAGCTTTACCATAGGGCCCCCATAGGCATGTAGTAAATACCAACCCCACTTGCCCCTGCTTTCCTGTGACATTCTGGCCTTTTCGCTGACATAGATTCCACTGTACAATGTCTTGGGGCTTCACCATCCACAAAACACAAGGCCTACATCTTGACAATACTCACAATAGGCCATTGAGTAATGTTGACCGTTACAGGGCTAAGTATCATCATAACCAACAATGACTCAAGCTAGTCAGTGCACCCTCGAGGAACTACAGATCTCACTAAATTGTACTTTTGAATGCTAGGACAAGAATGAAATATACAAAGAATGTAATTGCATGGGTAGGAAAGAGGAGCCTAGACTTTGTCCCACATTTTTACTTTAGGAAACGTTTTGTGGACAGCGTTTTTATGGCAGGTGTGACGCTACAACTTACGAATCAGTATACATACTGAGTGTTGACAAGCTAGAAGTCCCCTTCGTCCCAACACACATGACTATAAATACTGTGTTAAACAAATACAGACGCTCAAAAAAATGGCAAAGGTTTCATGCAATTAAAGTGACTATTCACGGCTTAAAAATGACTTTACTGTGATACATACAAGATTGAATTGCAAAAATCCAATTTAATGGTAACTACTTATGTAATTTCTAGTAACTTAATGACTTTACCATAATAACTACCGATGCAAGAGCCTTAAAATAGAGGCCTCATCCTCCAAAGGGGAGGTTGGATGGATTTGAGTGTAAAATTCTTTAAATATCTTCCAGAATATTCCATTACAACATGTAGCAATTATATGTCCATTTTTGTGGGTTAAATAGAACCAAAATTGATCACCAATTCTACACTTCATTAATTCTTCACTTTCATGGAGAATTTACCTCGATGATTTTGATACTAATTGCACGTGTCCTTCATAATTTGGTGCATTTAATCGTAGAAGAAAATCTTTGAGCAATACATTAACACAAGAATCCATCTTCTTGATGCTTAAGACAGTGAATAATGCAAGGCCATCTGAACCTCCTCATTATTTGTACACTTTAATATTAACACTTTGATTTCATTTACAGTTGCTCACCCAGGGAAGTATTCAAAGTGCCTATTGAATTCCTTCTTGACTTAATACCGCACCAATTACTATTCCACTTTGCAGAGAAAGGCAACCTACAATAAAACCTTCTTGTGAATGGGATCTGTCGTTCTCCTTCTAACACTAATGTTTTAAATCTCAAAGTACACACTTCATCTTCAAAGATTGAGAGGTCTCCCTACTTCGCTTCTATGAAAAATAATTATGAGGTCCAGGCAAATTCTTTATTTATAGACTTGGATCGCTTGATCCTTTATCTCTAAGTGTAGGATAATGAAATTCCACTCTGAACTTGTTCCTATTAAACTTGTGAATCCATTAAAAACTTAGGTGTCACCCATGTAAGCTTTCACCTTTTCTAAGATAATATTTTAATCATCGACATGGGATATCCTACCATCCTCTTCCAAATATACAAGCTTTTTATAGAATGGGAGGCATGATATTTTATTCTTCAATATTTATCAACCTCGCTCCTTGTCTCTTATTACCAACTATTGAATAGTTATCACATTCGTAAGTGCGTCATATTGATCCTCCTTTGTCATACTAGAATATCTAGAATGTCATCATTTTAAACAATGATGACCTTACCACTGGAAAAAATAATTTAGGACTTCCTTAGCATAACATAATCAAGATTGAAAGTACTTATGATTGCAAGTACCAATCTAATTATTGGCGATAACCATCCACTGATACAATCCTTCTGTTGTCTTCTAACAGCATTCTTACATTCATAGTTGTCACTAATAAAACATGGAGGATTCCTAGTAATGTCTACCATTCTTCAAATCTATATTACGGAAAATACTTATGAGTGTCGACAGGACCCTTCATTCCTTTACAACTACACTACATGTTTTTGTTTAATATTTCACCTATACAGGTTCCTGTACGTACCAAAAATTGTAGGGTACTGCACCACCAGAATAACGTAACACGTGCCCCAATGATGATACAGTTCTCCTTGCAAGGTGTTCGGGATCCGAAAAAGCTCTCCAAGTATACGTTAACATCCCACATGTCCCACTTAGCCCCTGCATGCTTTGATTTTTACTTCCCCCTCTTTTCCTTTGCATTTTGGTCTTCAGTGACGAAACCGCCGCCCTGCCCTGCCTGGGCAGGCAGGCGATCCTTCACGCGTTTTCCAGAATGCTCTTTTAACGTGACTCATGTAAATTTTCAACGTTTACCAGCTTTTTTCACCGCCTTTGCTTGTATTTATGATTTTGGTTCCCTGGAATAGTGTTTTTGGATTGTTTATGGTTTAAGAGATCAATTTGGTTTTCACCTTTAGGTAAATGGGATTCTATAAATAGCTGGCTTGTGCTCAAGCAAATGGCCCCTCAAATTTTCCTCTAAATTTCTCATTTCAATAGTTTAACCTTTCATTTTTACTTTAGGATTCATAGTTTCATTTGTTGCATGCATAGTTAGTCATTGTTTAGCTGTCAGAAAGCCACATATCTCCTTGTGCAAAGTGTTGTTGTTTCATCCAAATCAATTGGAGTAGGATAGTTTGATTTCAATAGGAAGCCATTAAAGTTGTAGGTTTTGTTCATCAAATAGGATAGTTTCAGGTGCTGGATGTTTTATGTTGCATGACTCGCAATAAATCCCACTAGGAATTGCATAAGCCAAGCTCTGTACTCTTGCGCTATCCCTCTCCTACTCGCATTGTATTCAGTCTACATCCTAAGCTGCCTTTGTTCCAATATCTACTTCTGTTGATGCTAGCATTACACACTTTTCTGGATCCACGTGAGCACGAAGGAATGAGGAGATCACACTGAGGGGACAAGGTCACACACCATCGGATTCGCCACTGTTCTGCAGAATCCAGGTTCTAAGCTTTCAAAGTTCTAGTTAAAAGCATATCAAATAAAGTAGTCAATCATTTCATTTCAGTTAATTTCACTTTCGATATTGCCAGGGAAGCTGTGGGGATTGATAGTTTCTGAGAAACTATGATTCACTCCTCACTTCTGAGGTAGGATCGAGAGTCTTTCAAATAGATTAGATCAATTATCAGGTTATTTAGAATAGATCTATAAACTACACAGGCAAGTAGCTATACTCGGTTGTTTTGTTTGTTTTAATTGTGTTATTAGTTTAGTTGTCAATTTTAGATATATTAGATAATTTCTCTTTAAATTTTGTTCAGTAGTTTATCAAAAATAACAAACTTAGAAATATATGTAGATATATCTTTACATAGTTAGTTTATTCTGTCATTAGTTAGCTTTATATCTTTTTCTTTTGTATGACAATCACGGGACCTAGAGAGCCCAGAGAATACGTATTCGAGCCAATCGTGCCTCAACCCAATCTCGTTACAGCAATAACTGATATAGATCAGAATCTTAGAATCCAAGTCTTCCGAACAACAGCAGACTTGCAACAGATCATCTCACAGTTAAGCAGGTTAAACATAGAAGATGACAAAGCGTACATGTTTTGGTCAAACCAGCCAAACTACAGATTACCCTAGATAAATATCCGCATGACTGTAGAAGGGCTTGAAAGAGAGAAAACATTCAGTTGTGATCCTTTGGTCCCACAGCCAGATGTAGGAGACACTCTCATAGACATAGATACTAGCTTAAGAATTCAGATTACAAGAACGCCTATAAGATACTCAGAGAAGATATTACACAACTTTTAATTCTAAACGTAGAGGCTGAAAAGGCATATGACTACTGGATACTGGGGATTAGGGATTGATTCTACACATGACCATAGTAGGTCCACAACAACCGACAAATCTACAATTGTGACCCACAAATCCCACAACCCAATGAATCCACAGGTGAATCAGACATTGATGCTGGTTTACGCACATTAGTATTTAGATCCTACTCCACTTCCACCTATCATTATCGCACAATTATCCGTGTTAGATGTAGAATCTCACAAAGCTAAGGATTTCTGGACTAGACCAGAGAATCACCCATAGAATCCACTATGTATCCATCATCCATTTTTCATGACCCTATCTAGAGATATACACGAAAGCAATCCCAGGTCATTTTTGACGTATCCCACAACCCATAGATCGAATCATGCCAGAGCTCGATATTGATTGGAGCCTTCATGCAGTCATCCTCACCAATCGATCTGTCACACCAGTCTAGGTTAGGAGGGCCTTCTTTGCCTTAGATTCACATATTCCACTAGTGCGCGTCAAAGATATAAGATTTCCTAACTAGTTTGTCTTCATCCCACGCGTATTCCATCCCCACTGGCTGTCTTGGCATGACCTTGGGAGGTCGGGTGCGAGGAAGAGTTACTTGTAGATTCCCATGCTCACTTATCACTTTTCCATCGTACAAAATTGGTGAACCCGACGTGAAATAAACAACTGTTTCACCTTCTAAATACCTCATTAAGCCTTCACATCAACTTCACCAACAAAATTGGTGAACCCGATGTGAAACAAACAATTGTTTCACGTTCTAAATCCACCTCATTAAGTCTTCGCATCAACTTCACCAAACAAAATTGGTGAACTTACAACAATTGCTTCACTCTTAACTTTCAACTCTTTTAGTGTTTCATCTTATTTCATCCACCTTCGCTCCTTTCCCATTATTCTGCGGGTATTCATATACCCCCCAAATATGTCGGGATTCGATGCATATGACAGACCTCTCCTAGGTCTTGAGGCATATTACGCTCAACTGAATAGACAGTCATCACCCTCGCTCTCAGTATGGGGTGAAAATTATTCAGCCAACCGGTTGTCAACACAAACTCCACCTCCAAGGATTAGATATAGCTCATCTTTCCAAATAGAGGAGTTGGATCAGCTCGCTCAAATACAACAAATAGAGCCTTCAGGCTCGAACAATATGACTTTCATAGGAGAATCTGGTTCATCTCCTTAGGTGCTGCTTAGACCACAAATTAGTAGACAATCAGACCCATACCTAGTTTTAGATGATGAACATTCAGTTCGTTACGCCAGGAATGAACAACGCTCTTGGAGTATGCACCCACCCATAGGAAGTTTACAAACACAACCCGAGGTCTCTTTTCAAGAAAATACCTCCATGCCACTACATATAGGAAATGCCCTCGGAGAAACTTGGCAGGGCAATGATCAGTTCATAGCAGGGTATCACATGCCTATACAATATCAGGATATACAACAAACGCCACTAAGGAAAAATACCGTGACTTCACCAAATGAAGTTATTTCAACTTTAGTAGAAAAAGTTAGGGGGTTAGAACTTGCTCAAGCAAAACAAAATTCCCAATTCATGAAGGTAGGAAATTCTAATCCTCCACACCATCCTAGCCAAGTAGACCTCCTCATAGGAATGGGCACGTTGGGTATGCCTCCTCAGTATTCACAATAAATGCCAACTAGAACCGCCATTTCTAACACCATTCTGATACCTCCCGGTCTAGTACAAAATAATCCATTCCTAGACAATACCCCTTCATACTTAAATATGTACTCCAAATCACCACAACAGAGATATTTTCTCCTCTCCTGGCATGTTTTCTCAACCACAGGGGTTTCCTTATGTCCCCTACCAGTGCATACGCTACGCCATATCAACGACCCATTCCACCGCCACCCCCTCAGCAGGCACCATCAATGGTCGAAACCTACACGATAGGGACTTATTCAGAATATTTGAAAGATCCCTTAGACTTCACCATACGAAGCGTCATGCTTCTAAGACATCTTCCAGATTTACCGAAATACAAAGGGGAGGGAGATCCAAATGCACATATCAAGGCCTATGCCACAGCCATTCAAGAACTGCTCCCTTGGGATGGGGTTGTTGCTAAAATATTTCCCAAAACCTTAGAGGGCATCGCCCTCGATTGGTATTATAGAATACCTAAAGCCTCCATCCATTTGTTTAAACAACTCGTTTTTGAGTTCATCAAGGCATTTGATATGAACAAACTATTGAGAACAGGAATCAGGGAATTCTTGCACATTAAGCAAGAACACAATGAATCTGTTTCTCATTTCATTCAGAGATGGCGTACAGTCCTCTATTCTTCGAGCAAGTGCTCCAAACATGGACCAGATGGAACTATGTGATTTATTCCTTCATTCTCTTAGCAGAGAGGTGAAGGAAGAAGTCCAAAAGTTCCCACTAAGGACTTACGATGAAGTACTTGAGAGTGCACTCCAAATAGATCAAGCTGCAATAGATAGCCGTCGCAAGACATATGGAACAAATGGGAGGTTAATCACCTCCAACCAAAATACTACGACTTATCCTACTACTACAAATGTTAATCAAGGACCTAAAATCCTTAATAAAAATCATGGAGTGACAACAGATGGAGTAGCTGATCAGGTTAAAAAGGTAAATGTTGTGAATACTCCACCACTAATGAACAATCAACGAAACAACAACTTTACCCCAACAATCAATACAATGGATTTTAATCATCCACAACAACAACAACAACAATAGTGAAACCCTACATAGGGTCCAAGCCAAAACTCAATTGGATATCAGAACCAGAACCAAAACCAAAAAATGCAAAACTTTAATCCTAATAGGTAACGGTTTGATCATAGTTTTGGGCCACAACATGCACCAAACCAACAAACTAGGAATTACAATCCTAATTCGTATTGTGGTTTCCACAAAATTCGAGGCCATGACACTAGAACGTGCCGTGACTACAATAAATTCATGCAACATTTTCCAGAGGAACAAAGAAAACTTTTCATAGATATGTTCTTAGCAGATCCTGCATCACCAGCACCAAATACTTTTATAGGGGCAATTTCCCCTCAAAATGCTCCCCTCAAGATCTTCAATGATCCGCTCCCAAATGACAATAACAATAACAAATTAAATCCAAATGGGACGAATAAGGGCATAATGACAGGAAATAATGATCATGAAGCCTCAACTTCACTAAATCCGTTAGTTGCACCACAATTAGGAAGTCAGCCATGACCCAAGATAGTCAGTTTAGTGGAGTTAGACACTGAACTACCCGTGGAAGCTGTAACAAGGACACGAGAGTATTCCTCTCAGCCAAGTCCAAGTTACCCACCAGAGACAGATAACATCGAACAAATATTAGTAAAACCCGTAGGTTCCTATGATTTAATTAGTGATCTAACAAAAACCTTCTCGCACATTTCTTTTTTGGACTTACTGAAGAACTCTCCTGCCCATAGGGCTGCTCTTTTAGAGGCATTAGGTTTAGGTCATTTAATTAACATCAATCCACCTCCTGAAACACAGGTAAACCATATAGACTTTGATATCCACCCTCCTAGGCAGCCGGATAGGGATACCGAGTTTATATTCGAAATAAACAAAATGCCAATAGACGCCAAGATTGCACACAGAGGTGATCCGGCCTTACATTTGCAAGTTTGGGTTTATAACAATTATGTTAAACATGCGATGGTTGACGATGGGGCAGCAGTTAACATAGTCCCCTTCTCTTTCCTTCAAAAGCTAGGGTATGGAGAAACAAATTGTTCCACGACTCAAAATACATTAAGAGGCTATGATAGCCTTAAAGCCATGTCAATTGGAACTATAATACTACCGGTCACCTTAGGACCCAAAAAAATCCTGACTAAGTTTTATATTATAGATCGGGAAACCAACTATAATATGATCCTTGGCCGACCATGGATACACCGTATGAAGGGACAATCCCTTCTACATTATTTCAAGAAGTAAGATTCTTGCATTTAGGAAAGGTATTCGTAGCCAAAGCCGATCCAAAACCATTCGATATACACCTAGCTGACTTAAAGAAAAGACCAGGCATTCACTTGGAGTTTGAACTCCCAACAAACCAACTTAATAAACCTAGCGACGCAAAACTAGAGAAAAAGTTGGTACCTACAATAGATCTTGAGACTATGAGCCTAGTCAAGACTATCCCAGCCCTCAAGGATGAGGCTAACATTGTAGAAACAGTATCGTTAGGAACTACTGCAAAAATTGTCAAATTATTAGAACAGGATCTACCGATGTTCCTACCATTTGATTCTGTAGGCATGGGATATACCCTAGGTGTTGGTTATCTTCTAGTAGAGGATCTCTGCATGGTTGAAGTAGAATATATCAACACAAAAAATATCCCAACGTCCATACTCCCAGCGAAATACTGGACTCTCCATTTTGATGGAGCTAGATGTTGTTATGGAGCTGGGGCAGGTGTAATTTTTACTTCTCCCGAGGGAAAGATCCTACCATTTTCCTTTAAACTAAATTTTGAATGTACGAACAATGGCGCTGAGTACGAAGCCCTCCTCCTTGGCCTTGTCTTAGCTAAGAGGATTGGTGTTAATAACATCAGGGTGTTAGGAGACTCACAATTGGTAAAAAACCAAGTCTCTGAGGTATATGAAACTAGAGCTGAGCACTTAGAGCTCTACAAAATGGTTGTATTGGATTTAAGTAAGGAGTTTGACTTCATATCAATTGAAGCAATCCCGTGAGAACAAAATATTTTCGCCGATTCTATAGCAACCTCGGCATCACGCTTCACCCCAAACAATGAGTTGGAAGATACTCGTTTCATGGTATTCCTTCGTACTAAACCATTGGTGAAAAAAATGTCAAACCCTCTTTTAACGAACAGAGATGAGAACAAATCTACTATCCTAGACCACATTGATAGTGATAGAGCCACTCTGAATTACTTAAACACCTCATGCAGCGTTACATCTCACCCATCACGTGATAGATTTGTCCTTAATCCATCATTCATCTTCCTACTTTGGAAATCCCATGATAGAGCTTCCCCCACGAAAAGACCTCAACATATACACAGTAGAAAATGGAGACGATCTGGAATTACCTCCAGCCCCGCCTGAGTTTGAAGAAGGTAACACTTCTTTAATCGAAGAAACAATTGATATTAACATTGGAATGGATCCTCGTTAACTCCATCAGAAGTAGAAATACACACTCAAATCCTTAAGGAACATCAGAAGGCTTTTGCATTTAATTATAAAGAAATGACAAGGGTTGCACCACACATTACGGTATATAACCTCATCACTAAATCAGATGCAAAACCGATTAAACAAAAATCAAGACCAATGAAACCCAAGGTAGCTCTCATGGTGAAAGAAGAGGTAATAAAACTCCTCCAAGTAGGATTCATCAAACCAGTCGACTACTCTCAGTGGGTATCTAATATCATTCCCATTCTAAAAAAGAATGGGAAAATACGCATCTGCATAGACTTCTGAGACATTAACAAGGTGTGTCCTAAGGATGACTTCCCGTTACCATCCATAGACGTGATTTTTGATGCAACAGCTGGATTTGAGCTTTTGTCTCTCATGGATGGATTCTCAGGATACAATCAAATCAGAATATCTGAACAAGACCAAGCTAAAACCACATTTATAACTCCTTGGGGAACCTATTACTACGCTGTTATGCCATTTGGTCTCAAGAACGCTGGTGCTACATACCAGCGGGCTATGATGTATATATTTCATGATCTTATTCATAAAATCATGGAATCCTACGTAGATGACTTGTTGGCTAAATACAGGAGGCATTGTGATCACCCGGAAGTACTCCGCGTCATTCTTTTATGTCTAATAGAATACGGAGTCACGCTAAACCCAGAAAAATGCATCTTTGGTGTGACAGGAGGGAAGCTCCTACGTTACATTATATCATCACAAAGGATCGATGTTGACCCAACCAAAATTTGGGATGTTCTCAAAATGGTCCCACCTTCGGATGAATCTAGAATCATGTCATTTTTCAGAAAACTTGGTGCAATCCGGAGATTCATCCCAGATTTAAGCTTTGCCATTCATCCAATCAACAATCTACTCAAGAAAGATTATAGTATTGATTGGACCGAAGACTGCGACAAAGCTTTCGACGTAGTTAAGTGTTTCTTGTTATCACCACTTACGCTAATGCCACCTAAGCCAGACCGCCCTTTAATCTTATATTCGCGAGCTACCAATGTCTCACTAGCCTGTATGCTGGCTCAAGAAGATGATGATAAGAGAGAACGCGTGATCTATTTCATTAACCGAACATTTCTCGACTATGAAACACGTTATACATAGGCAGAACGAGAATTCCTTACCATAATCTTCACAACCAAACGCTTAAGACATTATATGCTAAATCAAGAAACAAGGGTCATTATAAAAACAAACCATTTACGAACTTTCCTCACACAAGGGTCCTTGTCTAAGAAGGCTGGATGTTTTATGACCTTAATGGGGGAATTCGAAATGAACATTTGTAAATCAGAAATCCATTAAATGGACAAATCATTGCTGATTGGTTAGATGATAACCCACTAGATGGAGGCAATCTAGTAGATCTAGACTTTCCCGATGAATGCATATACTACATCAAAACCAGACCTCCTATCTCTGAGTGTCCTTGGTATACTGATATTATTAAATTATATCATGGACCATACGTATACAAAAGGTGCTACAACCTCAGTATAGAAGGTGATTACGCATTATCGTAGCTAAATATGTTAGTATAGAATACGTGCTTTATCAAAAAGTGTTTGATGGAATGCTTCTAAGATGTGTCGACACAGGAGAATCCAAGAAGATCCTCTACCAATCCCATAGTGGAATATGTAGGGGCCACTTTGGTGGTCATGCCACCGCCTATAAAATACATCGAATGGGTTATTTCTGGCCTACTCTAGAACATGATGCAATAGAGTTTGTGCGAAGGTGTCATAAGTGCCAAGAATTCTCCCACGAGATTCACATACTAGCACAAGCTCTATAACCAATCTCTACTCCATGGCCCTTTTCTACGTGGGGCCTAGATTTGATAGGGAAATTCTCTCCCTCATCTACAGACGGCCATAATTTCATAATCACAGCCACCGAGTATTTTACCAAGTGGGTAGAGGCTATGCCACTTACTACTGTACCAGGTTCCGTAATCGCCAAGTTCATTTTGAACCAAATCATTTGCAGGTACGGTGTCCTGCAAGTCATTATCTCAGATAATGGGACTTCTTTTAAGAATGACGAAGTTCATGAATTGTGTAATAAATTTAAAATAAGCCATCATACAACCTCCCTGTATTACCCTCAAGCCAACGGATAGGCTGAAGTGAAAAACAAACATTAAAAGCCATTCTTCTTAAAACGGTGAAAGAAAACAAACAAGATTGGAATTTTAAGTTATATCCAGCCTTGTGGGCCCACCGAACCTCAATAAGAACACCAACAGGAGTGACTCCTTTCTCGCTAGTATTCGGGGGTAGAAGCAGTTATCCCGCTTGAGGTTGAAATACCCAGTCTCTGTATCTGATTACAAGGGATTCTGGATGAAGACGCTTATAGAGAAGCACGTCTCTCCCAACTAGAATGCCTAGATGAAGCTAGGTTAGATGCTGAAAAATGGCACAAAATCTATGCTGACCAGATGTGCCGGTAGTATAACAAGAAGGTCTATGAACAAGACATATACGAAGGTGATCTGGTTCTAAGGCCAGACAACCGGATCGATAAAATGACCAGCGAAGGAAGGAAATTCCAGCCCAAATGGTTGGGCCCATACCGAGTCACGAAGGACTATGGAAATGGTGCATATCTCTTATGTACATTAGAGGGTGAGGAATTTGGTGAAACAGTCAATTCCCTACACCTTAAATGATTCTACGCATAAGTGGCCAGCACTATTTGTATAATTATATCTACATTGCATCTTCATATAGTTAGGTTCATTTTATCCACTTGTTTTGTACAATTTTTTGATCAAGGAACTCATTCTCAAAGCAATTCATTACAAACTTATGATGGTATTGGCATAAACACTCTAATCATACTTCTTCATTTTATAACGTCATCACCTGTTTTGGAATCATTTCATCAAATAAAGCTAGATATGACAAAGCCTTGATGGTAACCATACCAAGATCTACGGGCTTGTTCTCACTTTTGGTTTCTTCCTAGGATAGGTGTCTTACCCATGGTCTATTCTAGAAGCTTCATCGTGTCACATCTATCCCATATGTATATCTCTTTGGAAGTAAGAACATACTGGCATTTTGCTCAAGCAAACAAGTCAAATATAGATCAAACAAAAAAATTTAATTTTACACATTTCCTTGCCCCACCAACCTTTGGTGATGAGCTTGCGTCTCTTACTAGTGACGTAGGGTTGGGAAAGGATGGAAATGCCCTTACTCGCCTATGCCTTTCCCATGGTGATAAGTCCATACTTCTTACTAGTAGCATGGGCCAAGGTATAGGGGGTCCTCTTGACAATAAACGTTGAAGGCATTCAGCAACCAAATTCAAATGAACCTTTGAAATCTTGAGTCAAAAACAAATGAATCAGATGTCTAAAATTCCAAAAGAGTTCAAAACCTTGAAACCCAGATTTTGTCTACCATGTGGCAATCTGTGGATCTAAGTCTAGATAAACCGCAAAGCAAGTTGCATCCCAAACTATGGAGTCACTCGAGTAGAATAGGCTTGTAGCATCCTAATTCGGTTCCACTAAGGCTTTGTCTATCTCTCATCACTATCATTTCAACACATTTCATAACTTGTGCCCTTTCTAGCTCTCGGTGACGAGCCCTCGCATCTTACTAGTTGCGTAGAGTTAGGAGTGGGGAAAGTTTATCTGCTCATCGTACCGATTTATCATCACACTTTGTTAAAACAAATATGAAGTAACAAAAATTGCTTATAGAAAATAAAATTCAAAGTCACATTGTGTCTACATTTTCATATATCAGCATCACGAAATACAAAAAGAAAGTAAACATTTGTATCATTTGTTCTCCATTGCATACATTCTGAGAAGCACATAAAAACACCATTATAATTTACATGCGTAATCAAATCATAAGAACATTAATGCCAAGCGTCTGATCCAAGAATATATATATATATATAAATGGTCAAGTTTCCTGTACTATGCCATCATGCGCTAAGCATGGTCAAAATGCTCAAAGAGCCCAGGAGATAAAAAATACATCATAAAAATAGTCCAAGAGAGCCAAGTGGCTTCTCAACCCCTATGAGATCCCTCTGAGGGTGCATGCCCCCGTCTAGGACTTCGGCTACGCCGGCGCTCTGAGTGCATGGAGGGCTCACAATCCCAAGGAGTAGCTGCGGTCTCGCCATGAGAATGACTCCTCATTAGATGCTCTGTTGTCCTATACCCTGCCAGCTTGGTATAGAGGGTAGACACCATCCTAGCCACATGCCAGATAGGTGAAAAGATGTCGGTATGCCTACCAGCTGCTGAAGGCTCCCCTACATCCATGGATATCTCTGCACGGGTCTTCTCCATAGGGATCATTAGAGTATCGGTGCATACCCAGTGAATCAGGTCTCACCACTCATCGACAGTCTCTGTAAGCAAAGGAGAAAAGTCAATTAGAAATAATCAAGAGATAAAAGCAAATGTAAACAAAAGGAGAGATAACAACTAAGGCAATCATAACTAGAAACAAACATTAAAGGATGATAACTCACTCAGATTAGCGGGCCTCCAAGATGGATCTCTAGGATCGACACCTACCACAGATGCCACCGCTAACTGGTGCACTCCTCCTATGGCCAGGGAAACATATCGTCCCGCTACGGACTCATCCTCCCCACCAAGGCCCTGAGAGAGTGGCTCCTCTGAAACCAGAGTCACCCTCTCTGCACTCTGCTCCACCCTCTCTGCTTGTAAAATATCCTGAGTGTCATGCCACTCAGGATCATGGTCCTCCTCTCCACCCTCCCCACCCTATCAACAAGCTGCCCTTTGGTGGAGCAGGAAATCAAAGTAAGAGCCTCCTCACCCCATAAACCTACCATGGCCTGATAAGGTGTGGCCTCCATGTCATTAGTGGTCAGGGAGGCGACTGGTTGGTGAGGTTCTCTAAGAACTTACATGTCTATCCATCTGGTTGCTCTCATAGCTCCGGGATCTGCCACCTCTACACCTCTCCCATAAGGGATGAAACGCTCGTAGAACTAGCTCATAACTAGGGTCGGATGGCTCAATGATTGCCCCTGTAAACGGACCACCCGGTACAAATCATGGTAGTTAGTCCCAAGTATGTCGGCTCCCTAGGCATAAATCTGGCCATGTCCCTCAATCTGTGTAATAATGGGGGACCAACAATAGAGTAGAGTTTCTCCTCCCTTGTCCTCGATCAATCTCGAGGCAAGGATCCCCATAATGGCCTGACGAATCAAGGGGATAGGCAGGCTAGGAATTGATCGGACGCTCACCCCCTTCTTCAAACCAGTGGAGATAACTGCATCTCCCATGTATGAGGCCCACTATGTTATCTGAGCCCGTGAACCTGCTATCTCAAGAGTGAGTCGTCTCCCGATGATCGGGACCCGTAAGATACGGTAAAGGTTCTCCAAAGTAATGGTCCACTCACCTCGGACCACTGGTAATCAGAAAGTGTTTCGATCAACATCCCAATATGAAAATAAGTCACAGAGTATGTGACTAGATGGTGCAACATGCGGAACCCGTGATATACGTAGTATACCGGCCCTCTGAAGAGTGTCCTGCTCGTCCTGAGAAAGGGCATATAATATTGTTGGGAGCCAATCACACACTCTCTCTCTCTCAGCTCCATTGAATATACTCCTCTCTTACCTACATACACCCAAAAACACACAAAACAGAACAAGTTAGTATCCAAATGACATTAGAAAAATCATGAAAGTAAGTAAGGATGCTAAAAATGCAAAAAAAAATTCAAATAAGTGATGTTTATGCGTTCTGTGCAGGACTGCCGCCTTGAGTAGGGCGGTGGTTCTGTAATCGCCGTCTTAAATACGTCGGTCTTGTAACTTCTGCCCTGCCCAGGGCGGCGGTCGTGTCCCAAATTTCCGTATTGGTCACATGCCCTAAATAATGCCTAAAAACACTAAATAAAGACTATTTTGACTAAAACAAAACCTACCCAGTAGGTGCCCCCCCTGGATAGACCTATTAAAACTAACATTTTCAAAAATTATCCCCCATGACAAATTTTTCATCATTTTAACATTCTAGGGATAAAAACGGTAAATTGAGAAAAACTAACCTGTGATCTCACGGGTCGGTGTTCTGCTCGTGGAGGCATGATCACAATCTCGTCCCAGACATTTTGACTATACTTTCGTCAAAAACCGTCACCGTGGGTCCTAGAGCTCAAAATCAACTAAATCAGCACACGCAAATGAATAGGAAAATGGGCCCACTTTTACATATATAGCAACTTGACTTGTTTTGAATGCCCCTTTCCGTAGGTTTGGAGTGCCAACGGAGGTAAGTTATTATCCCCGCATAAATGGTACGTCCTCATTTCATGATATTTTAGTATTTATTTTTCAATCTATTTTGTCTATCTGTACTTGAGTTCTCTTTTCATTTTGCAGGTAGTGGGAATTTTAGATAGTGTCATTTCAACACACGGATGTACTAGGTATAACTCATAACTTCCCATTTCGATTGCCATGCTCGGACCCACCGTTTTATGCCTCTTCATGGCTAAAATGATTCTCTAAGGGGGCAATATGTACGTACCCAAAATTGTAGGGTACTGCACTACCGGAATAACGTAACATGTGCCCCAATGATGATACAGGTCTCCTCAAAAGGTGTTCAGGATCTAGAAAATCTCTCCAAAAATACGTTAACATCCCGCCGTGCTTTGATTTTTCCTTCCCCCTCTTTTCCTTTGCTTTTCGGTCTTCAGTGATGAACCCGCCGCCCTGCCTAGGCGGGGGCCTAGTGACTGCCGTCCAGGCAGGGCGGCGGTCATGTAACCGCCGCCCTGCTCATGGTGGTGGTCCTTCACGCATTTTCCAGAATGCTCTTTTAACACGACTCACATAAAAATTCAACGTTTACCATCTTTTTTCACCTCCTTTTCTTGTATTTATGATTCTGGTTCCCTAGAATAGTGTTTTTGCATTGTTTACGGTTTAAGAGATCAATTTGGTTTTCACCTTTGGGTAAATGGGATTCTATAAATAGTTGGCTTGTGCTCAAGCAAATAGCCCCTCAAATTTTCCTCTGAATTTCTCATTTCAATAGTTTAACCTTTCATTTTGTTTAGGATTCATAGTTTCATTTGTTAGATGCATAGTTAGCATTGTTTAGCTATTAGAAAGCCACATATTCTCCTTGTGCAAAGTGTTGTTGTCATCTAAATCAATTGGAATAGGATAGTTTGATTTTAATAGGAAGCCATTAAAGTTGCAGGTTTTGTTCATCAAACAGGATATTTTCAGGTGCTAGACGTTTTATATTTCTTGACTCGCAATAAATCCCGCTAGGAGTTGCATAAGCCAAGCTCTATACTCTTGCGTTATCCCTCTCTTACTCACATTATATTCAGTCTGCATCCTAAGATGCCTTTGTTCCAATATCTACTTTTGTTGATGCTAGCATCACACGCTTTTTTGGATCCACGTGATCACGAAGGAACGAGGAGATCACACTGAGGGGACAAGGTCACACACCATCGGATTCGCCACTGTTCTGCAGAATCCAAGTTCTAGCTTTCAAATTTCTAGTTAAAAGCATATCAAATAAAGTAGTCAATCATTCCATTTCAGTTAATTTCACTTTTGATATTTCCAGGGAAGCTATGGGGATTAATAGTTTCTGAGAAACTATGATTCACTCCTCACTTTTGAGGTAGGATCGAGAGTCTTTTAAATAGAGTAGATCCATGATCAGGTTATTTAGGATAAATCTATAAATTGCACAGACAAGTAGCTACACTCGGTTGCTTTGTTTGTATAATAATTACATTATTAGTTTAGTTGTCAATTTTAGATATATTAGATCATTCCCCTTTAAGATTTTGTTTATTAGTTTATCAATAAATAACAGA
This sequence comes from Taxus chinensis, assembly GCA_019776745.2. Classification (NCBI taxonomy): domain Eukaryota; kingdom Viridiplantae; phylum Streptophyta; class Pinopsida; order Cupressales; family Taxaceae; genus Taxus; species Taxus chinensis. The sequence goes on along the minus strand of CM034147.1, from coordinate 711,017,100 downwards.
CTTAGAAATATACGTAGATATATCTTGCATATTTAGTTTATTTTGTCATTAGTTAGCTTTATATTGTTTTCTTTTGTATGACAATCACAGGACCTAGAGAGCCCAGAGAATATGTATTTGATCCAATCGTGCCTCAACCCAATCTTGTCACAGCAATAACTGATATAGATCAGAATCTTAGGATCCAAGTCTTCCGAACAACAACAGACTTGCAACAGATCAGCTCATAGTTAAGCAGGTTAAACATAGAAGACGACCAAGTGTACACGTTTTGGTCAAATCAACCAAACTATAGATTACCCTAGATAAATATCCGCATGACTGTAGGAGGGCTTGAAAGAGAGAAAATGTTCGGTTGTGATCCTTTGGTCCCATAACCAGTCGCAGGAGACACTCTCACAGACATAGATACTAGCTTAAGGATTCAGATTGCAAGAACGCCTATAAGATACTCAGAAAATATTACACAACTATTAATTCTGAACGTAGAGTCCGAAAAGGCATACGACTACTGGATACTAGGGATTAGGAATTGATTCTACACATGACCATAGCAAGTCCACAACAACCACGAATCTACGGTTGTGACCCACAAATCCCACAACCCAACGAATCCACAGGTGAATCAGACATAGATGCTGGCTTACACACAGTATTATTCAGATCTACTCCACTTCCACCTATCATTATTGCACAGTTATCCTTGTTATACGTAGAATCTAACAAAGCTAAGGATTTCTGGACTAGACTAGAGAATCAGCCCTAGAATCCACTGTGTACCCATCATCTATCTTATGACCCTATCTGGAGACACACACGAAACAATCTTAGGTCATTTTCCACGTATCCCACAACCCATAGATCGAATCATGCTATATCTCGATATTTATTGGAGCCTTCGAGCAGTCATTCCTCGCCGATCGATCTGTCACACTAGTCCAGGTTAGAAAGGGCCTTCTTTGCCTTAGAATTGCAGATTCCACTAGTGCATGTCGAAGATATAAGGTTTCCTAACTAGTTTGTCTGCATCCCACACATATTCCATCCCCACTGGCTATCTTGGCATGACCTCTGGAGGTCAGGTGCGAGGAAGAGTTACTTTTAGATTCCCACGCTCGCTTGTCACTTTTCCATCCTACAGTTCCTATGGACAATTTTTTACACTTGTGCAAAAATGGACAACTCAAAACTTCATCGTTACGATGAGAGTCATGGGTGAAGTATACCTAAGTTAAGGAAGTTATGATGTTCTTAGTTACTGCTGAATTAATTAATGATTAAGTGAAATCCACAGCTATGTGTACTATTGCAAAAATAATAGATCACATAGTCTGTAATTTCATGATACCTTCAGCAAAAGAAACACAAAGGCCCCAAAAGGACAACTGTGTTGTCTTGATGAAGACACCAAATTATAGATTAGGTGAAGTGTTGAGTTTTGGGACAACAAACATAAGTGTAGATTACAAAAATCAGAGTTCATTACTGAATGTTACAGGTTCTCATTAAGGTTATTTCCTCCATGTTTAAGACATTCAATTATATGACAGATTTGTTTAGTTCATCATACACTCCATTCAAAAGCTTGAAATGCAGAAGGAAATACACAACTCAATTTCAAAAATCAATGTTTTATTCACAAGGAAGGTCAAATGTTTCCCACACAAGCCATGTGGATGCGATTAAAATTAAATTACATCTACTCAAGAAAGATGTACACATGCATGAAATAAGAAAGCAAACAAATATGAGTGAACCCATCATTGCCTTTGTATATTCTTCATTGTGTAGATTTTCCCCCTTCCAGCTTGTTCCATATTTGTCTTCACAATTCAAAGCATGGTACCTGACAAGTAAAAGATAAGGAATCATCAATAAAGAGCTCAGGGTTAATCCATATTCCTACACTGTCCTAATTCGTGCATATGGATCTCTAACCAACAGAAGATATATAGTACCTAAAAAATCAAACTTCATAGCTTACTCAAAAGAAGAGAAAGAAAAGAGGAAGAAGAAACATGGACATAAGAGAGGTCAAGAACCTAATTATTTTCTAACTATTTTCTTAATTGTGCAGGTACAGGGTGTAGACAAGCAGAAAAGGACCATGTACATGCTAGAAGAAGGGTTAATGTAACTCAAAACTCTGATATCTTCTATAAAAGGAAAAGGTTACGGTATAGAACAAATAAGATGCATGCAGACCATGTAAACTTTCCAGATTTCAGTCAAGGAAGAGAGAATTCTAGGAAAATTTTGACAGGGCTTCGCCATGTAAAATTGGACATTTACGACTTTTCCAATATCCATATCAAGCTGAAATAAAGGGAAATATAGTAAAAGTAACAGATTACAGTATTTTCAACAACGTATTTGAATCAAGGCTTATACTTGAGAATATAATCTTCAACTTTAGAATCAAAGAGTATAAATGCAACTATAGGTTACAAGCAGGCATTTAAAAAAGTGAACTAAAGAAAGGGATATATAAAATTCATAGTTTTCAAGCAACCCATTTCAGTTATAGTTTTATCAACATCATTCAACTCTGCAAAGCTTAGACCGGTCAATACATAGTCAGGAAAGCAGAGAGACTCATTTTAAGAAAACTCACATGAGGTCAATAAGTAGATCTAAGCAGCACAAAGTAGATTATTGAAAACTCAGCCATGGATCAAGCTTGAAGATGTCAACCCTAAATTCAAAAACTTCAACAAATATTATCGGGATGCAATGTGGAAATATTCAAAAGATGATTGAATGAAAAGCATTTATGAGGCATATAACTCTGAATCATTGACAAAGAAGAATTACTCATATGTTTTCCTCATTCCAAAATGAGCAAGTTCCAGTTAGAGAAATCAAATAGTGAATGGAAGAAGAACTATACGGTGAAGAAAAATCAATACTACAATATCAAATACAAAGTATTTTGTATATACCACTGCTCATTTTTGAAGGAGAAAGTGTAAATGGAATCTACATCCAAATTTCAAACTCCTTTAAAAGTGGTGTTTCAACATAGCATTGGAAAGTTATACGAAATTGGCCAAAGCAAATGGAACTCAGAAAACACAGATCACGGCCAATAAACAAGACCCATTCATGGGTAGAAAAGAATCAGAGCAGGAAAGAGAAGTCAGTGAAAATGAAATAGTTTTCATGTTCGAATATAAAGAAACTAACCCTTTTCAGCATTCACAGTTCAAAGTTGCAGAGGGCCTGAACATAAGGAAGAAAATAACTACCATGGAAGTTTCTAACAGAATGATCATGACAGAACTCCAATGGAAGCCAAGAAAAAGGTAAAGATTTCAAAAACCCAGAAGCTCACATAGCTCTGAAGAAGGTAGAGGACTATCTTGCTCAAAAAATGAATCGATCCCAGACCCAGAGACCATTTTGCAGAAGTGACAGAGCTCGCAAATCTAACAACGACAACCATCAAGAGGAACAACACAAAGTTGAGCTCAAAAATCAACAATGATGCCAATAAAATTTTACCAGGGCTTCACCTGCAAGACTGAAAATCCAAATGGAATGATCAAGTTATTGCCAAATTGACCTTTACCATGCACACTTGAGAGATGAATTAATAGAACTCAACCACGGTCAAGTCATCAACGATCAGAATTCAACAAGTACAAAGATGAAAGGTTTGAGGATCGATCTACACTTTCAAATGCAAACCATGGTTTGAGCCCCTTAAAAAATGCATTTAATACATGTTAGAAACCCTAAAATCATACTTTGCAGATTGAAGATAAAAAAATCAACAAGTACAAATATTGACACTCACAAATGGATCACCAAAATGGATGCAAAAGTCATCCAAGTGGAATGGTGGTCATTTATCGACCTAGTCAATTTCTAAAATTTAAAATTGTCAAAATTTCATTTGCAGGCCCCTGGACCCGAAAGAGGACATGTGTCGTCATTATAGTAGAAGCCGAAAAGCAAAGGTCGGAGGTACTTTAAGCTTGAAACCTTTTGCAAAAAGGTTAAAAATTTCCAAAAATATCCTGCAAGCCTGTAATGCAACCTTGCCTCTTATTTTCACTTATTCTTTCTCGGAGGTAGCTGAGTTCCAATTTTTATGTTATCCTAGGGGAACTTTCTTGCAAGGCATTCCACTAGAAATCAATATCTTGATGGTGACCATGAAATTGAAAAAAAACCTGATGGCTAGCTAAACCTAGCAGGAGTAGGTTTGGTGAAAGATGATGGAACTAGCAGAATAAAGGAAATAGAGAAGAATGAAGGCTTAAGTATGATTATTCATGCAAAAGGGGGATCGAGAGAGCAGCAATATATTGCAGAGCGAGTGGAATTGAGGAGAGAGATGGGTTGTGAAGGATTTGGGGATAACGTAGATGGCGTGGAGCTAGAGCATCTAGAACTCCCCCATTTAGGAAAGCATGACAAGGAACCCTCTTTGGCCTCACAAGGGAGTGCGCTAGTCGAGACAACCTGGGCCATGGGCGTTCATTTAAATCTACCTAGCAGCATAGCACTTGTGCTTTGTTTTCTAGTATCTAATACACCCAATAGTCAACAAGCTAATTTGGGAAGTAGGGAAGTAGTATTAAGTCACATAGCAAGCACATCCATGGTAGGGAAAATTTCTTCATTATTGTTTAGAGGTACTCTTTCAGGTGCATCATCAACACAAAATTAAAGTGTGTTGAATTTTAGACTCACTTCTAGGAGAAGTACCACCATGCAGATTATAGGAGATCAGTCTAGTACTACTATTGGGACATAGGGAAGTACATCTTTCTAGTCCGCTCTTAGCTATAGGTGGAAGATTAGGGGGGTATAGGTGGCTCTAGTTCTGGTGGTTCTTATGGGTTATGGAGGTAGAGGTAATAAAAGAGGTTCTGGATCAGGTGGGGGTAGAGTCTACATCAACCCCAGAATATTTACATGGATATGTTTCTCTATCTTCCAGAGTATAGGGGCATAGAAGATGCTATTGAACACATGCACATGTGTAAGGATACTATGGTGTGTAAAAGGTATAAAGAGTTATATATCCTTGAATTCATGTAGAAGAGTATAAGCACACTCAATGATATTAAGTAGAGCACTACTAAGAGTGTTTAGGAGTATGATGCCCATTTCAAAACACTTTTATCTAATCTCTCTTATGATATTCATGCATGCAAACATGCATAATGGTTTGTTGGAGGACTGGTCACACCTTTTAGAAGGGCATTTTCACATAAGACATACACTGATCCGTGTGAAACACTTGAAGTAAATTTGTGCGCTGAGGAAGTTACAAGTATAGACACTGAAGTCAGCCCATTCTTGGAAGCACAGATTACAACTATGAAAAAGTAGTTGCAGAAACAATTGGTAAATTTAACATATGAGATGCATACTTGGATTTGGTGTACAGACTGTGAACTAGAAAGGCACACCAAAGATAGTTGTCCCTACAGGTCAAAGCATTCATTATTGCTAGATTGTGACATATGTCATCTGAACCATGACATCAGCCATTTCCCATTATTACAGCGCACAATAAGGAAGAATTTATCTTTCTATTTTAAAAAAAAAATTCCACCACTCACGATACAAAAGATTGCATGTTGATTGGTTAGATCCATGATGCTATAGATATTGGTGTGTAACAGACATGAGTAATAGATAACTCTAAGGGTAAGGTGAGCATCAGGATCGGTGTCACAATCAAGTGTACTATGATTAGAATGAGGGTCACTATGAAGGAGGATGTGGCAGAGGTTGAGGATACTATGGTGGACTTGGGGGTTGAGTTCGTGGTGGTGGACGAGGTGAGTTTCCTTGTGGAATGTGCTTTACATGCAGATCTCCTGACCACTACAAGTGTGAATGTCCCTCAGAATATTACTTTTTCTTTTTGTGAGAAGATTCATATCTATGAGGAATTCCCGTACCTATATGATAATCTTAGCAAGCAACATAAACAAGAAAACAAGGGTGCAGGTATGGTTAGAATACAATGCGCTGTGGAAAATTAGTGGATGCCAAAATTGGAATTGGAACCTGAGGTATTACCTGTGAATATTACTACACTTGCTGAAGCTGCGTGTGCCATAGAATCGTTACATCAGAAACCTACCATCACTAAGAAGTACATTTTGCATGTAATTTATTTGGATCCTGCACACTATAAGGAAGTTTATCAGGAGACCGCGGAGGTACTCAGACACCTTCAGGGGGAAATACAATGTTTAAAGGAGTAATCATAGAAGATAGAACATGAGAAGGTAAGAAGATACGGTCTAATCGAATATTGATGACTTGAAGGGAGGTATGTAAAATGTTGTGCTAGGAGAATATCATTCTAGTGCTAGGGAGTTGGTTAAAGGAAAACACTTCGCGCACGGGTATTAAGAATGAACGTCAAATATTACATGCAAATATTCCCCCTCATAGCTTAGATTATGACAAGGAGATCACTCTGAATGCTATTGTGGATGGATGGCTCTTGAGTAATATATTGATTGAAACACATAGGTAAATATGCTTACATTAGATGCATGGGTGCATATGGGGAGAACTCCATTGCAGCCATCTTCTAATGTGTTGTTCATTTCCAATCAAACTAAGGCCACTCCCATCAGAGTTTTAAAAGATGTATCCATTACTGTATAAGGGGCCAAGTTCACTGGGGACTTTGAGGTTTTAGAACTTAAAGAAGCATAAAGTTTCCCAGCTCTGCTTGGGCACCACTGGTGCTATTAAAATATTGTTGATATATGGTTCAATAAGGGGTATATAAGTTTTTTAGAACAAGGACGAAAGAGTTATTATCCCTTTAATGGATGGGGAAATATGTGCCCTATGTTGATCCTTTGAGTAAAGAAGGTCTGAATAGGATTTATGTATGTGTCATTCAGGACCTAGAAGTACTCAAGCCATCTAAGGAAGGAATCCTCCAGTGGAAAGATGCACAATCTATAAGTGATACCACAAGTAATTCTTGTGATAACTGGGCTCGTGGCACCTATGAGATGGTTGGGCATGAATTAAGGAGTGTGTTTTCTCAGAGAAACAACTCTTATTACATTAGGAGGATAGGTAACAACTTTGTAGCTTGGTACACTGGAGAAGGAGACCCTACGGTATTCCTATGTGCCATGGAGAAATAGTGGATAGACCAATTTGAAAGAAGAAATATGTTAGCATATACCTTGAGTGGGATAACAATGTGTTGGTGGGTAGTCACAGGGATAATCTTGTAGAATGGAATGAAGTCAGGATTACTCTCACAAATTAGTTTTCCAAGAGTAATGAACCTAATAAAATTTTCACATATCATGGTAATCATCTTATTCACTACCACGTTCATTAGTCTGAGAGGCTTGGATAGAGTGGCAGGAAGCTTTACTGCCTTCGCTATGGGTTCACAAACTTTATTCCACTTTACAAGGCTGCACACTTGCTTGGTATGTATATGCAGAGCTACATAGAGATATTTGAAATTGGTATGATTTTATTATAGGAATGGTCCAAACATTTTAATACTTTTCTACTAAACCTCCAATGGAAGAGGCATTAAGGGTTATAAAGCGCTTAACTATGGGAGACAGTGCAAAGGCGGAAGATCTCATTTAGGAGTTATTTGGTGAGACAAAATCAGGAGCATATTTTGATGAAGAAGAAGAGATAGATACCATGCTACTAAGGTGCACTTGTATTGAGAAAGACAAAGGAAGGGTTGTTTAGATAGTGGATGATGAAGAAGAAGAAGCTCTAGATATAGATCATTTAGTTGGTACGTGCGAGGTATTAGACAATGCAGATAAAAAAGGGTGTGCCTATCATGAACCTATGAAGACCAAGAAAGAAAACATTGGAATAGATGCTTAGCCTAAGGAGGCAACAATTGTGGATTACTGGATTGATTCTGAAGTCGAAAAATTTGTTGAGTTATTACATGATTTTTAGTACTTATTTCCTAGGGCTACCATGAATAAAAAGGAGTGCATGAATAATTTAGGATAAATGAAGATTAAGCTTAAGGAAGGCACGTGCCCGGTCAGGAAAAGACCTACCAAATGAATCCTAACCTATGCATAAACGTTAAGGAAGAAATTGACAAGATTTTGACATCTGGCATCATCAAGCCCATAGAAGAATCAAAGTGAGTTATCCCCATGGTCATCAACATAAAAAAAGATGGACGGATTAGGATTTGTCTGGATTATAGGGAATTGAATGTTGCATGTGTGATTGATCCCTTTCTTATACCTTTTACAGAGGAGATACTAGAAGGCGTGGTAGGGTGTGAAATCTACTCTTTTACCGATGGATTCTATGGGTATCATCAAGTTAGGATTGCATAGGAGGATCAAGAGAAAATGAATTTAACCACTAAATGGTGAATTGTTGCATATACTGTGATGCCCTTTGCTCTGAAAAACGTGCTTGGTGTATTTTCAGTGCATAGTTGTTCAAGCATTTCAAGATTTTATTCACAACTTCTTACAAGTTTACTTGGATGATTAGATGATGTATGGACTTGTTAAGGATTATTGTGACAATTTTTTCTTGATGTTTGAAATATGTAGACAATTAAGCATTTCTTTAAACATCAAGAAGTGTATGTTTTCTACACCTTTTGGCACTTTATTAGGGCACATCATCTATAAGGAAGGTTTGTTAGTGGATCTACCTAAGGTTGTAGTTATTGTAGGCCTAGAAGATCCTACCAGTCATAGTGAGGTGCGCGGATTCTTGGGTCACAATGGATATTATAGGAAATTTATCAAAGGATATGTTAGGATTATTGCACCCTTGGAAAAGTTATCAAAGGGGAAAGGGAAATTTTATTAGGGAGAACCGCAGTAGTGCGGATTTGAGGCATTGAAGGAGATACTTCCTACATCACCTATTCTATGTTTTCCCTCATGGAACCAACCATTTCATGTACATGTGGAGGCCTCTGGTACAGCCATTGGCACATTGTTATGTCAGAAATAGATAAGGAATTATAGATCATCTTATCTACTTTTCTAGTAGAAAGTTGGCTCCTACAGAGCAAAATTATATAACTACTGAGCGCAAAGCCTTGTCAATGATCTATCGCACTGCATAAATTTAGAAAATACCTGCTAGCAACACCATTTTTGTTTTATACTAATCACATGGCATTGAAATAATTGGTAAACAAAACCCATTTTATATGGGCACATATGTCGATGGGTGCTCTTATTCCAAGAATTTGATTTCACAGTTGTGGTAAAACTAGGTAAAAGTAATTCTGGGCCTAGACCATTATCAATAATTCAAACAGGGGAGGATGCATAGACAATTGAAGATACAATGCAAGATGCACATTTATACAGGTTACAACTTACACCTTAAGAATTGGTGGATATTGGTTGTCTTTTTACGGACATGTATGACGCTAAAAGGAATGAAAAATTTAGAGAAGAAATAACTTGCAATTTTTGTGGCATCTTATATGTTGATCAGTGGTGACCTATAAAACTTATTCCGAGATGAAGCATATCGCCATTTTCTACTAGAACAAGAGTAAATGGATATCATGGAAGAGACTCATGGTGGTATTGCAGGTGGAAACTATGCAGGTGACACCACTGCATGTAAGATTCTACTCACTGGATTATGGTGGGAGACCCTCTACAAATATTGTAAAATATATTGTAAGGTGTGTCATCACTTTCAATGCCCTTGTAAACCTAGGCAAAGAGATGAAATTCCTTTAATACCTATTCCTAGTATAGATCCATTTGAGAAATGGGCTATAGACTTTGTGGGTCTTGTTTTTCTAGATGTGTGTAGAATTGGATCATGCTACATCATAAGTTGTATAAATTATCTTACAAGTTGGGAGAAAACAAAACCTACCAAGGATTTTATAGCAGCTACAACAACCAATTTCTTATGGGAGAATGTTCTTACAAGGTATGGATTCCCACTGAGCTTGACAAGTGATAAGGGTACACAGCTTTTGAATGAGACAATCAGAGATACTATTGGATGAATTTATGATTATGTGTCACAATACTACACCCTATCATCCCCATGGAAAATGGGAATTTTGAGGCCTTTAACAAGATTTGAGCTAGACATTGACAAAAAATTGTGATGTTGGAAGGAAAGATAGGGATGATAAATTTTATGTCATGATTTGGGTGTATAGAAAAACATACAAGAGGTTAAACAAGGCCACACCCTTTTAATTAGTGTTTGGTACAGAAGCAGTACCTCCTAATGAATTCATGTTACCTTCTTTACTTACTGTGCATGTTGGATTTCTAGTCAATGAGCAAGCATTAGAAGAAATAATTGATAAATTGATACAACTAGATGAGAGCTATGTTATAGCACGTTGGAGTCAGAAGTAGAAAAAGGTTAGGAAGATGGAAAGGCATTATAGACACATCAAGGACAAAAATATTGAGATTGGAAAGATGGTACTTCTTTATGATTCTAAGTTTCTGCACCATCTAGGTAAAATTAAAGTGCAATGGTTAGGATTTTATGTTATCACTCATATACTTGAAGCAGGCACTTTCAAGGTAGAGACGCTTAATGGAATATGGTTACCCGGTTACTTCAACAGGAGTAGGTTGAATCCCTACTATAAATAAGTCTTCTTAGTGTTTGTAATAAGGAAGTGTTTCCATTTAGAGTAGGTTTTCATTTATGTATTTCCTTAATTTATTTCCTTCTTTTTCGTTATGATTTGTCAATTTAGTTTTTTGTTTTATGTAATAAGTGCGTTTGTGTGTTGGAAGTTAATTACCGTCTAAATTATATTGATGCACAAGTGACTACACATACCATTGGTGTGGGGTGGTTATTCACAACTCAATATACATGAGAACAAAACTCTTATAAGAGCTAGTTAAGTGTGGAAAGGAGCTGTTAGAAAGGAGATTGATCTAAAATAAATTACCATAGATTGAGATAAATAAGGGAACAATATAACACGAGATAAGTAGCGGCCGTGAAAACTACCAGGGGAAGGTGCAGTGGCGAGGTACTCAAGAACATGGAAGCATGCTGAAGAGAAGTATGTATCTAGAAGGTAGGAAGGCACACTAGAAGGTTATAGTTGTGGCACGAAGATATACCGTGCGGATATTGTGAAAATGGTCAATTAATGAGAGGATTGTTGATATGTGAAGGAGTAATAAATGCACTAGCTTTTTGAAAATATATATAAGGATGTGATGCATGTTTATTTTTACCTTTTCAATCACAAGTATTTGAGCGAGCTAATTTCAATCGAGCTGAGAAAATCATGTTGAAGTACGGAGTATTTTCAAACTGGAAATGGAGAGCAGACTATTGTGTGGAATAGGCTTATGTCCCCATTGGTGAAGGGTTTGAGAAAAGTAGAAGCGTTGAGAAGGAGATAGGGCATGGGGTTTCAAGCTAGGGCATGCAAAGTTTGATCTAGGGTTTGAGTTTTCTTGTTTCAGACAAAAAAGGTGGGATGTTTACAATGACACCAAAGAAAGCACCTGCAGCAGTCATAAAAGGAAAGAAGAAGGTAGAAGATGAAGTTTAAATTTCTCCCAAGATTAATTTTTTAGAGATGCATTACTCAGAAGGAGTAATAGTCAAACAAGAGTGGGATTCCCACATCCTTAGATGCAAAAAATAGTGACTACAACCACCGTAGATTTGAAAATAAGGGAGACCTGGACACATTGCTGAATAAGAAGACCAACAAGTGCATGGTGGAGGATATGCCATTGTATGACGACATTGCAGAGAAATTAATGAAGTAGGTAGGAGTTTATCAGTTGTATGAGCTCCCATATTTTCACAAATATGAACCGTTATACCAATGGTTGATGAGCCAAGTCCACGACGACTTCTTTTGTATCACCAGATGAAGGGTTAGGATCACATCAGCCCTGGTTTCGACACGAACATGATTGAAGGGCACAAGGATAGACCTTGTTAGTGATCTCACTGATAAAGCAATGATCATAGAAACAAGAAAGGAGTTGGGGTATACCAAGGGAATGTGCAGAATGGACATAGATAAATTGAAGAAGTTTACTATGGTGTAGGAAATCGTGCATCTATTAAGCAAGTTGAATGACCAAGAGAAATGGTCACAGGTAAACACCATGTGGCTTTATATTGCAAATAAAATGTCTTAGGGGGTAGTATACAACCTAGTAGGCTATATTGTAGGCACCATTGTTGAGGAAGTGCATACAAGAGAAAAGATAAGTTTTGGTATTGTCCTACTTTGCCTTGTCTTTTTAGAAATTGGAGTGCCCAATGGGCCAATGAACAAGATATCTGGGAGTACTGCTTAGAAAAAAATTCCCTCGTGGAGAGATTTTAAAAATCACTTATGTGAAGGAACAATGAGTGGGACATTTAAGCATAGGGAAAAAATGTGGTATGACCGAATTCACACAGTGTTTGAGGAGGAATGACACATTTTTAAGGAGCTAACATCGGTAGTGGGAAAGGTAGTATAATTTGTGGTGTACCAACACTTCAGCATCATGTGGTTTGTTATGAGGGATTAGACATGGAGCCCATGGTGTAAATTTCCCTATGCCTTCACAATGTGCTACTTCCAAATATTAGTTCATATATTTAGTGATATGGGCCGTATGAACTTCAATGCATATAGGGTAGATTGTGACTACCACACCCTTAGGAAGACATATCTGTATCCAGGATGGACTGTCTGCATTAAGAGGCTCATCTCAGACATCATAAGTATGAAGCCAGTAAGCGTGGCTATTGGGAATAGTGGAGTCACACTCGTATACTTTCAGCTTAAGCCTAAGTTGGAGAATTAAAAGTATGTGGAGAATGAGTTCATGCTTCTAGGGCTGCCTAAGGGAAAACATATAGTGGAGAATGTGCTAGTTCCAACACCTGTAGTGACTATAAAGATAGATGAGGAGGAAGAATAACATGAAGATAGTGGCTGCTTGGATCATAGAAGTCAGAGGCAACCCACAAATAGAGTAGATACTGAGTGCGCAGATACTTCACCTCAGGCTCAAGAATGAGACAAGGAATTAAGTGTGGAATTATTCCATGAAGAGTGCCATTTTAAGAGGGTATTCAAAAGAAAAATGACCCAAGGCATGGGAACTCCATAGTCTGTAAGGAGATCACCACAACTCCCCCCTCAGAAAGAGGTAACTAAAAAGAGAAGGAGAAAGATAATGTTGAATGAGGAGGTGGAGGAGTCTACAGAAAGTGCGCCTAAAACCCCAATGGAAATAGAAGATGTGGAGGAGCCGAAAGATGAGGACATGAAGGATGAAGAGGAAGGGGTGATAGATGCAAAAGAAATGGAGCATGAACAACCTCATGCACATGATACTACTTAGGATGATGAAGGGCTAACTACAAACCTTGATGCTCAAGTTCCTAAGGGGCCAAGAACAAGAACAACAAGTGGATAATACATTATGTCGAGTATGGGCTATGATGAGGACACAAGAAAAATCATCCACACCCATTTTCAAATCACATTGGACCTAAAGGAGTTATATGGGTGAGAGATGATGGACCCAAACATGGCCACTATGCGTGTAAGGAAACAATTGTCCTAGTCCATGCAGACTCACATGGACTAGCCATATTTTAATGTATGTGAGGAGTCTTGTGTGTCAAGAAGAGTAAAGAAGGCCCCTTAGAGTAGGAACATGACTATAAAGCCCACTCTCATGTCCAATGAGTAGGTGAGCAATGCCTTAGTTAAGGTATCTATAAAGGTGGAATGGAGGAATATCGATAAGGCAACCATTATTAGAGTGCTAGTGGAAGATAATAAGGAAAAAAATACAGAAATAACACGTTTAAAAGGAGAGAAGGATCTAGAGAAGAAAAATAACGAGTCCTTCATTAGCATGGCATAAGAAATTGGTGACTATGTCCTAAAAGAAAGACTGCATCTCGAGTCTAAGGTACTTGAGAATTTTCCTTCGGTTATGCATTATGTGTGCACATTAGTTGATTTGGTGCTTGAGGACGGACTGATTCAAATTCCAACGCCAAAGGAACTTGAACAAGAAGTAGACAAATAAATGCCCTACGTGGTTAGAAATATTTCATTTTATGAGGCATTACTCCAAAATTTACAAGATGAGTTGAAGAAATCATATCAATCTCTGAACATATGTGCAGCACCAGAAGCAATGATCAGGATCAGGACTATGATAGATGATAATTAAGTCCTAAAGGTAATGAAGGATGAGACTTTAGGGTGCACAAAGAGATTGGAATTAGTGAAACAAAAGTGTGAAGCCCTTACAACAATATAAACCAGAGTATGGCACTAAGGAGAAGGCACACAGAGGATTCATGTGCAGGAACAAGGCGCATTTGAAGGTGCAAAAGGATAGGTAAAGGAAATGCGTGTCAGGACAACTTGATTCGGGACTTAGCCATTTTTCATCGTTACAGGCTATTTTTGGAGATAGCGTCCGGAGCACACAACGGGATGGAGACTTATGTGACACGGAAATGCTATTTTGGGGATGAGATTTTACTAAGCACCTTCAGGATAATAATAGAATTATTACTATCGGTTGACTGTAGGAGATCTATTATTAGCACAATTGCATGTGTGCATATTATTGTAAAGGTGCATGGCTATTTTTAGCATGCGACCTATTTTGTGAAGTGCGTAAGTGGTGAAGGGCAAGTCCCCACCCCTATAATTATGTATTAGTTTGTGTAGCTGAAGACACATTATTATTGTACAGTAATATTGTTGGATCTGATGAGGGTAAATCTTATGGTAACATTTTGTAATGTAAGAAGCTTCTATGTTTTATAGTGTTAAATATAATGGAGTTAACATGGTTGTAATTGGTTCTTTAATGATCAATCTTGTCATAGTTATTGTTTAAATCATGATTCCTTAAAGATCTAGATCTGGTTTTACACTATTGAATGGTTATTCTCTATGGAAATTTTTTTCTTATTATGGTTCTGAATATACTCTATCTTTAACATGTTAACATCTTGCAAAAGCAACTATGAAGAGGGGTTTGGTACCTTTTCACGCTTCAGGTGAGCCCTCAGCTCAAGCCGAGTGATGTGTCATCGCACCTAGGTTATTTATGGTAGATTCTAGGTTGCATAACTAACCGATGCTCTACAGTCTTTAGAAACCCTAATCAACCCCCCATAAACTTTGGAAACCCTAAACGATCCCCTAGCTATGTGAATGGAGGAAAAAGTAGATCATCTGGAGAGGGAATGACATTGGGCAGGAGTGGATTGTACAAAACCTTAGAATTTGTTTTCCCTGGAGACAGCTCAGTTTTTCAGGAGAACACTGATCTAAATATTATGTGCGGCCATGGATCTGGGCATAAATAGGACACATAAAACACATAACATAGGTGGTTTGTAGACCTATTTCTTGAGATTTCATTGGTGGTGTCATCTGGAGCTTCAATTAAATTTGGGGGATTCAATCAAACCACTAATAACAAATAACAAGTTTGAAATCCCTATCACTAATTCTTCCTCTCCCATTTAAACTATGGAAGCTATTCACCAATGATCATTTAGGGAGGTTTTACACAAAAATACAGAGTTCGTAATAATGAATCTTGTTGAGAGAAACCCATGCATAACCTTAGGAGATGAATTCCTTGAAACAAAGTCATTTTATCAAGATCATGCCTTGATTTATAGATTTTCTTAACTTTGGCCTAGTCTACCTGTCTTACATGCATTGATCTCCAAGCATTGGATCCCAGTCCTAGAAGGAAGGTTAGATCTCTACCCCTATAGTGAGGTAATTTTTGTTGTTGCTTTCAAAGATCTATTACTGATAAGGATACTATTGCTAAGAAACTCTAGGTCTATCAGCAAATATACCTTATTTTAAAACCCTAGTTCCCATCATTTAACCCTCTCACTGAATCTTTCTCCCAAAAACCGATCTGGATCAGATTACCCCACCTTCATCTTCAATTTTGGGATCAAAATTGTCTAATATCCATAGGAAATTCCTTGGGCAGTATCATTAACATTGAATCCCAAACCTCTGATTTCACACATACAACCTATGCAATAATTCTTGTTGAGGTTGATACTTCAAAGGATCTTCCAGCTCACATTGAGCTAAAAGTGTAAAATAGAACTTGGAATCTGCCCTTGGACCATGAATGTATTCCTTTTAGATGCAAGAGATGTTTCTCTTTGGGACATTCAGCCGCTAACTATGAGATAGTAAAACAAAAAAATGAGAAGGCTAACTAGTGGGAAAATGCCCTCTGGGGACATTTGGTTTTTGAACCTAAGGAAATCCCTAATACGGATGCTGATACTAATGTGGATGCTGATGTTGATCCTAATGCTAACCCTGACATGGAAGACATGATGAAAACAAGTCTCTCATAACCCCTTTGAGTGAAATCAAATATCATGAAAACAAGGATTCATATTGGATGATAACAGATCTTGAAGTTTTTATTCCTCTACAGAAAAAATCTGATGATTGGATTACGATTCAGAAAAAGAAAAAATTATTTCCAAGAATACCACTTCTTCACCTATGCAGTTTTTCACTGCTGGTCGGCTGCTTTGTATTTCTTAACTTTTCTTTGTCAGTCAATAGTTATTTTTTTTCTGTAGATCAACTATTTTTTTACTGATATGCTGCTATTTTTCAGTACTTCTCGAAGAAGAGTGTTTTCTGTTGTTGGGCCTTAATTGTAAAAATCTAGCTTTTTGAGCCTTATTGTACAACCTGGTATAATCACTTTCAAAAAACTATTTACCAATAATAATAATAATTTAATCCATCTATCACCACTAACAGTCTACCCATTTAATACGTCAATCTAGAATCAATTTAAATTTATCTTTAAAAATTTAATACGGGATTTATATCCTTTTATAAGGTTTCCGATAATATTTTATTTTTAATATATTGACTCATTTAATCTCATTATTTCACCTCATTTAAACATCCACATTATTTTATCATAGGCTAATTCCTAAGGTGGTTTAAATCTATCTCCCTTAATAACCTAACATTAATACCTATCATTTAATTATTTAACCATACCCTTTACTTTTAATTAATTTAATCCCATTAGCTCATTATCAAAATACAATGCAAAAAATTATTTAATAAATCCTTACAACACAATGTCATTTATTTATTTATTATTCTATAACAAAAAGGTCACAACTTGACATAACAACCAAGTGGCCCCATTCAACTAATACCCATACTCAAAATTTTTTTTTACCCATCCCTAGAAAAATGTCAACAACTTAAACCTGTAGGGACAATCCTCCACCCTTAGATTAGATTAATGTGGACCCTTAGATCTTAGGTTTTCTAAAAATCCTTACATTTTCTTTTTATCCTTTTCTTTTCCTAATCCCTTATTTTGTTGATTTTTGTTTTTTGAGCTTGAAGGAGAGTGAAGGCTATAAAAACTTGAGAGGAAACCATGTAGAAATTTTGTTCTAGTTTTGCAAATGGAAGGAACTTTTCCTCCATTTTTATCATTTCTCTTAGGGTTGTAAAATGTGGTTTTTTCACCTTTTTTTGTTGTTGCAAGGATCCCACAACCCGTGTCTGTGTGTGTGTGTGTGTGTGTGTGTGTGTGTGTGACTATTATTTTCCCTTATTTCATTTTCTTAGATCTGGGTATTAGCAAGTTTGATATATATATTTTTTTGTTGTATTTGAGCAATGCAGCCTGTGTAGTATAGCGGAAAGAAAAATTGCAAGTATATATATAATATTAATATTGATTAATAATGAAAAACATATTGGTTCAGCCGACTATAAAACACAATCGCCATAGTATATAAAACAATGGCTGCCAATTTTTAAATTTTTGAAGGTTTACAATATATGAGTTATACTACATAGGCTACATTTCTCAAATACAACAAAAAAGCATATATATATATATATATATTTTGATTAATAATGAAAAAACATATTGGTTTAGCAGACTATAAAACACAACGCATATATATAAAACAATGCCTGCCCATTTTTAAATTTTTGGAGGTTTACACTATATGTGTGAGGACGTCATCCCCACCCTACCCACTTTGTTTACCAATAAATCCGCCTAGGCCATTCAGCCCCAAACAAAATAACAACCCTTTCTTTTATTAACGACTTTGCTTTAACACCCAATATACATAGCCAATTGGTTATATGTATTCATATTAAATTTGTTATATACACACAGATATATATATATATATATATATATATATATATATATATATATCATTTATTTATTTCCATACGTTTAATAGATAATTTTTTTTAGAGAATTGCATAATGAAGAGAAACTATTTTTTTCCTTAATGAAGGACTAGTTATGTAATATTTTCTTTGTTTCTTTCGAATGCCTAAACTATTCTATTCACAAAATTTGAAATAAGATGCACTTATTAGTAAAATTTTCTCAAATTTTTAAAACAAGGTAGAAAAGAACATGTTTCTTTTAAATTTCTAAGGAGTAACTAGATGCATTCATAGTTGAGTTTGCAATATTGTATAAACATACACCAATGATTTAATCTCACTATTTTCAGTAATACTAAATGAGGGAAAATAAGAATGAGAACTCAACCAATTCCAAACTTCTTATCTTTTAGAATACAATGAAGTATGATCAGATCATTTTAAAAATAAAGCCAACATACACTCCTTTGTAGTACCACTTCAATAAAAATAATTTCCATTAATAAATCAATGCGCACTTGATATAAATTACAATTTTAAAGGAAATACAATAACAAACATGCTGCAACCTTCACAGGCCTCTTTTCCAACATATGCATTTTTTGAATAAATAATACAACCCAAATTTTCAATAATACACTTACAAGGAACTTCTATTTTAAAATGCAAGTTACAAAATCCCTCCACTTAGGTGAAGACTACACATCAAATTTACATAAAAAAACATCTTCTCTCCTTTATCTTCTACAAACTCAACTATGTCCATGACTTCAACTTGAGCTCCTTCATTTTATTCATCTCCAAATCACAACAACAAGGAAGGGGGAGTAGGAAATTCTCTCTTCCCAACCTATATCTCAATGAGAAGGAGAAGCCATCCCTTCTCATTGGCCCCTGAGCCCCAAAAATAAATCAATAAGGGATATCAACAAACCATGGCAACTTTTACAAAGACTTCAACAAAAATTCATTCACAACAGCAAAACTTGCAACACATGCAAACACGATAACAATAATAGCAACAATACACAATTTTCCAATAAAAAAGGCTTAAAATCTAAGCCAAGGGAGAATAAAAATATGGGGAATCCCTTATTCCTCCCAATGGGTTAAGTGTCCACCTTAAAAGACTCCAAAATCTTCATCCACACAAACAAAAACAAACTCTTATCCCGCCCTCAATATTTTATCACTCCCTCAATCTCTTATCACTCCCTCAAATGAAACATACCAAGATAAGAAAGAAATCCTTCTTGATATCAAAAGGTTGGACACCCAACCCAAACTCCTTCCAAAGTCATGTAAAAAAACTCTTCCGTCCCTCAAAAGATCCTCATTTTTTTGTCTCCCACACCATCTTTAAGGCCATCCTACCCCCAAATTCAAAACAATAGAACATTCATTTATTTTACAACAAATCACACAGCCAATAAAGTAAAATGTAAGGGTATAGACCCTACCTTTCCATTGCAAGAATCTTTAATCCATAAGGAAATAATCTCCAAGCTTTTCAAAGCCCAAACCAAATCCAAAACAAGATCCCAAGCTCCCAAAACAAGAAACTCAAGCAGCATTCCTCCAAAAATGCAAGTGTCAAATAAAAAAAATAACCCCCAAAACTCAAAAATAACTTACATAAATAGAAAATGAGGAGAGGGTGGTGTTGTGGCCTTATGTAGGATGCCACATCAATTCCCTTCTAATCCAATACACCATGTCAAACATCAATCCCAAGGCTCATAAATGGGTGGGTGAGGATATGACAAGTTTCCTTCCACACACAAACCACTACTCCATACTTCTAAGGAAAAAATTAAAGGAGTTATAAGAAAGTGCAATTAATTTCAAATTTCTATTTTAAAAAAAACCACATAATGAAGGCCTAAAATAAACCCCTCACATCATAGGTATAGTTGGTGGGTGAGTATTAAGAGGTATGGGATAACCTTAACTTGTCCCACAAGCCTCCAAAAGTGGCTCATAATCCAAAAATCGAGATTTGAAAGTGGGGATGAGTACACAACATTAAAACCAATAAAATTCCTTTCAAATCCATAACATAACAGGGACTATCTACAACAATTAAATGACCCCTTTTTCACATCTCAAAATAACTTAATCACGTGACTAATTAACTAAACAAGGGCACATTAATAAGAAATAGTAAAGTGAGGATACATTATAATAAAGAAATCACATACTATAAAATAAATAAATGAAAGAGGGAAAAGCAACACATAAACCCATGGTCACATTTGAGGTTAGCTCCACAATGGGGACCTCCTAAACAACATAAACAATAACACATAATACAAACACAAGTTTCCAAGGTGACCTTGTTGCCAATATCTAATATTATTCCATGGTTGGTCTCCTATCCCCTTCTTGTATTTATGTGATATAATTTCATGTAACCAATCAAACAATACCCCTCTATGTCTAAAAGGCTACATCAAATATATCATGAAATAAAACACACACATACATATCATCCAGAAACATCATACACGATAGCTATATCATCATCATCAAAAATAGAATTTGCTATCAATTAATTTTAATCAAGGAACATCTCAATTTTGATAAGTCAAGACATTAATAAGATCATAAGTTTGGTCCATCATCTAAATATAATCATTATCATCAAAATCCAAACGTCAATATGAAATGAAACAATACTAGAATCATCATCTATCAATGTATACTAGTAGTCCATACCATCTATAATATGAGTCATAACATACTAATAAAAATGTCCTATATATCCACATGTATGCTAATCAAAATAATAAATTATCAATAATGTCCATATATCAATCAATCGTATTAAAAATCATAGCATAATAAATGTCAAAGACAAGTGGGAATTACATCCCCCTCCCCTTAAATTAGACTTCCTCCTAGAAGTCACTGGAAATAAGGTTTGTGGGAACTGGGATCTTAGAAAAGTGGCATCCTCCCATATATCTGATGTCTCATCATAATGGTCCCACTGGATGCCCACCTACTCAGTCTCTCACCCTCGAAGGCCTAGGGTCCTTTTCTCTATGATGCACACGGGTTCCACAGTCACCTGTCCCTACTCTTTTCACCTACAATTTGGTCCATTCCAAGACATGATAAGGGTCTGGAATGTATCTCCATGATAAAGAAACATGGAAAACATCATAGACGTGAGACAAGCTAGGTGGTAAGGCTAAGTGGTAGGCAAGGGGACCGATCTACTCCAAGATCTCAAATGGACCCACAAATCTTTGAGCTAACTTAGATCCTTTCCTGTAATGGATGGAGATCTTATGAGGTATGACTCTCATGAACACTTTCAAGCCTACCTCATAACTACATTCAACTCTCTTAGTGATCTGCATACTTCTTCTTCCTATCTTGTGCCTCATAGTAATCTCTGTCTCATCAAGATGACCTCGATACTCCATGTACTGTAACATAGCTTATCCAAGAGTGACCATATCCTCTAACCTAACCCAACTTAATGGATTCTTGCACTCTCTTCCACATGAATCCTGAAATGGTGCCATGCCGATAGAACTCTAAAAGTTGTTGTTGTATGCAAACTCTACCATATATAGATACTTCTCCCATACATGACTGATGATCCATGAATGTACATGTGAAGCATATCCTCTAATATCTCATTCACCTACTTGGTCTGTCCATCTATCTCTGGGTGATATGTTGTACTGAATTTGATCCCCATCCCAAGAGCATGTTGCATTTAGTTCCAAAAATGTGAGGTGTACAAAGAATCACAGTCATAGATAATCTTCTGTTGAATCCCATAAATTTCTGACTATCTCATCCATGTAAACTCACACCATTGCACTAGCTATATAGGTGGTCTTCACATGAAGAAAAATGAGCCACTTTCGTTAATCTAACCACCATGACCATGATCACGTCATGGTGATATCTTAGACATAGGTATCCCCACTATGAAATCCATGGAAATTGTGTCCCATTTTTCACTCTGGTATAATATGTGGGTAAAGAAGGCCAGTTGGATGTTGATGCTCGACCTTCACCCTCTAAAACTCCAAAAATTGAGACAAAAACTAGGTTCTATCCCTCTAAATTCCTCTCTAATAGAATAATTATCTTAGTGTAGCATGCATCTTCTTCACCCCGTGGATGGGATAAATAATGGTGCACGATGTGCCTCTGACTAGAATAATCCTGACACAAATCTCCATCCCTAGGTACATATATTTGACCTCTATGTCTGATAATTCCATATGGCTCCAGTGTCAATCTCTCAAAATTCTTCTCAAGGGGTCTCTGAGACTCAATCTCCTACTCTAGCCGAAAGGTAGAAGTTTTTGTGTAGAAGATGCTGCAAGAAATTACTTCGTAAGTCAGTATCTACTAATGTAGCCATAATCAAATGTGTCTGACAACTCAAAGAGTGTGCTACCACATTCTCCTTCCCCTTCACATGCTCAATCTTCATATCATACTCACATAGAATCTCCATCCAAAACTATTGACGAGTGTTGAGATTGAGTTGTGCGAAGAGGTGTCATAGGCTCAAGTGATTTGTCTTGAGAATAAATATCCTACGTAACAGAAAAATGATGCCACCAAACTAAAGTATGCATTACTTTTGCTAGCTCAAGGTCATGAGTAAGATAATTGAGCTCATAATCCTTGAATTTTTGAGACTCAAAAGCAATAACACGGCCATCCTGCATAAAAAATCCTCTTATCCATGCCAATAAAGCATCTTTGAAAATAAAGAAATCCCTCTCTGGATTTGGAACTACTAAAATAGGAGATGTAATATGGCACTCCTTCAAATTCTGGAAGGCCTACTCACATTAGTCTGACCAAATAAACTTATCCCCTTTCCACTACAGGGAATTGATGGGATGAGAAATGCATTAGACGTCTTAATTAAACATCATGTAGTACCCTTCCAGTCCCATATAGTTACCTACCTCGGTCACACTAGTTGGAACTAGCCAATCAATAATAGATCTAATTAGGGAAGGATCAACTGCGATACCTTCCCTAGATATGATGTGACCTGGATACTAAAACTCTGATTAAAAGAATGCACAATTCTCCAGGCTCCCATATAGTTGTTTCTCTCGAAGAAACTACAAAACCTAGTGAAGTTCCTCCTCATTCTTCTCATGTGTACGTGAGTATATCAATATGTCATCAAGGAATATGAGCAAGAAGGGATCTAAAAAATTCCTGAATGCCCCATTCATCAAACTCATGAACACTGTGGGGGCATTCATCAATCCAAATGGAACAACCGTGAACATGTAGTGGCCATATCTCATGCAGAAGGTTTTCTTATGAATATCAGTCTCTGCAATCCTTAGTTGATGATAACTGGACTTAAGATCTATCTTAGAAAATATAGTATCCCCCTTCATCTGATCAAACAAATCATCAATGCGTGGAAGGGGGTAATGATTCTTGATTATTACTTTGTTCAGTTTTTTGTAATCAATACATAATCACAGTGATCCATCCTTCTTCTTCATGAAAATCATTAGTGCACCATAAGGAGATACACTAGGACAGAATTATACCCTTCTCAAGAAGGCCCTCCAGTTATAACTTTAGCTCACATATCTCAAGGGTAGTCATCCTATATGGCACGCATGACATAGGCTCTGCTCCATGAACCAAGTCAATTTTTTGAAATCTATCTCACGTGGGGGAGGTAGGCTAGGTAGCTCACTAGGAGAAACATATGAAAAATCCTTGAAAAATGGGGTGATCATCTAGTAAAGGCCCACTAGACTCACCCTCTGACATGTCACTGATAGCAATATCATATAGCTGACATCCCCGATGTGCACACCACTTAAGATGCATAGTAGATATGGTGCAAATAGAAATATGCCTCCTAACCCCAAATCTCACTGACTCAAAGCCCATTTCATCTACACAAGATATCACCTTGTAATAAAAATATAATCTATCTTGTGTACACAAATAGCAAATCCATACCCAAAATGACTCCATAAGAACCCAAAGGAAGGATGTGAAGATCTAATGGTCATGGTGAAGGGTTATAGGTCAACTACACACTCCTTGACTAAGGAGTCCATTAATGAGCTTAGCTCCAAAAGCCATCTCAATGTCCCAACTATGACCCTACCTAACTACCACCAGCCTACATTTCTCTACTAATGATGGAGAAATAAAGGAATAAGAAGAGCATGAATCAAAGAAAATAGAGGTAGAAATACCACGAGTGCTGCCTGTGGTCTCTATCAATTTTCCCTGATGCTCTTCCTCATGGTTCTTGACCACTACTTAAATCATGAGGCTCTGTGTCATGTCACCCACTATAGGCTTAGAAATATGTCCCTTACCCTTTTTATTAAGGTTTTGTTGACACTCTCTTTGATGGTGTCCAAGTACACCATAACCATAATAGCTACCAGGCTCCCTCCAATGATAAGCAACTCCCCCTAGTGCTTTATTCGTATATGTTGTAGACCCCTGTGATCTTGCCATAGACTATTGTGGTTTTTGTTGATGAACTCTAGTTGACTAAGCTCTGGATATTACATGTGTCTTGACATGTCCTCTAAGAGGAAGTCCCATACTATGCCCTCTCTATGCATCAAATCTCTGTGGAGGCTTGAAAGGTGGATGGGTTTGTAGTTGCTACTTGTGTGGCTGTTGTGGTGGCTTGAAGCAAGACTTTGGTGAAATGTGTCCACCACAAGGAGGAGAAGTTGTCCCCCTTGATTGATTTTCTTGCATCTGCTGAATGCAGATGCTCACTCTGTCTCTAGCTTGTTGTGTCTTCCCTCTATTCTCCTCTCCAATATAGGCCTTCTCAACAGCCTCAACTAAGGTCTGTGGAAAATGTATACGCACTTCCCCTCGCAAATCCAAATTTAGGCCCCATATGAACCTATGAATCCTGACCTTCTCATCCTGCATGTAGTCGACATATTGAAGCAAGTCCAAAAACTAACTCTCATACTCAGCCAATGTCATAGATGTTTGTCACAGATCATGGAACTCATTCAATCCTCTACTGGTTAAATAATCTAGATAAGTATTAACTCTTAAATTGCTCCTCAAATAGCTCTCTATTACAAAAGAAAAATTAAAGAACAAAAATTATGAGAGATAGGGAGAGATGAACCATTCCTGGAATTGATCAACAATAGAAGATAAGTGATTTTGGTGTTTAATGAGCCAGTTGTAGTAGCTAGAGAGTTGTGTATGATACAAATATCTGGCCATATGTAGTCCAGGATTAACACGACCAACAATGCCCATTCAACCCATATGTCAAGCTTTCAAATCAACTTAGCTAAGCTAGTAAGAGTCACTAGGAGTTTAATCCAGATATGATCCATTTGAGTTAATTCCCCAGTGAGTGAAAACACAATACAGAGCTTGGAATAAAAAAATACAAAGACCAGTTGAGTCACATACCGAGTTAAGCACAAGCATGAAAAAACCCTTCACTAGAAAAATGTTGAGGTTTAGGATTTTTCCAATTTGGGTTGGATTAATTTAATCTAAAACCTGATCTCTCTTAATGTAATACAATTATGTAAAGGACAAATCTCAAACCATGAACAAATATATTGAGGTCAGGGAAATAGAATGGTGAGATAGGCTTTTAGAAGACCAAGAAAATCTAACTGCAGGTCTCAAGGCCATCAATAGGATAATTCCTTGATAGGACCATATAAACTAAAACATCTGACAAAATGTTTTCCCTCCTTCATTATGTTGTGATGGATGTCCATTCCCTATTCTAAATCCTCCATTTTGGCATAGGTTGGAGGATGTTGGCAAAGGATATAATGTCTGGATTTGCATTTCTTGAAAGGTTCCATGGCCTTTTAACAAAACCATTATGTACATATTCAACCATCATTACATTCCATGAGGCCACATTTCAGGAATTTAGTTTAATAGATCACATGCCAAGTGTATGTTTCCAAATTTTGCATACATATCTACTGGAGCTCTTGCAACTACAACATCTGACAAAATACAAGTCCTTTATCCATTATGTTGGGATAGATATCCACACCATGTTCCAAGATCTCCCATATGTTTTATGTAGTCCTTTCCAAAGCTCACGTACTCCATTTAAAACACATATACAAGTAGAGGATGCCATGCAGAGGAAGAGTGAAAAGAAACAAGTCCTCAGTGAGTGCCTCCTAATCCTCTATCTTCTTCATCCTCTACATATAAAAAAAACAATGGTAGGTAGTAGTTTGGTTTCCTCTTAGAGATAATAGAAACTTGTTTCAAATACAGATGCATATCCACTTCTTTTTAAGACATTATGTTAAACAATTCACCCGCATTGTGTAAGGTCCCTCATTTTCCATACAGGTATGCCATAGAATTTGCAACTACAAAAAACTTACAAAATTCCTCTATATTTTATGCTTTTATGTACGTTCATACTCTACTCTAAGGTTCACATTATGACATAACTTGAAAGTGAGTAGATAGTGTAAACTGAACATGTTGGAGAGTTGTTTGTTGCACAGGTGAAACAGTGTGACTGTCTCATGAGGAAACCTAAATATTTTGAACTGTCATGCCTAAAATATTATCCCATGAGTAATTATCTTGTTCTTTCATTGGTCAAACACTGGGATAGTGCCAAATCCAATTCTATCCACCTCCAATTTCCATATCCCTTTTCGGATAAGTACAACAAGTTGGGGGACAAAAAAGGGGTCATAAGTGGACGTTATATTGCAAATAATAACATAATATCAACTTGTAGGGATTATTAGCAATGCATACAATCAAAATTAGAAAAAATTATATTAATATGAATTGTAGCATCCAAAATCTAGTTTCTAAACTACTATTTTTTTAAAAAAATGGACAAGTTTAGCTATATTAAACACTCAAAATTTAATGACTTGGTATTTTTTTTAAAAACGCCTATAAGATTGTAATCCGTTTTCCCGTGATTTGGATGACCAAAAATTGATATATATATTTTTCCTTTGGTGAGAACTTAGATGACGCTATCTATCTTGGGATAGATTTTATTTTATATTTTTTTAACAATATTTTATTTTTTATGATTTTTTCCATGAAAGTGGTCTTAAAACATAAAGAAAACAAAGCACTTTCCATTTGCCCACCATAACTTCATCTAAAACTATTGAAATCAAATAATTTTTTTGAACATGTATATAATTTCACCACGGTTGGGATGGTATAAGTTTTATCACATTCTGACAAGTGAAAACAAAATTTGTAGTCTTAAACGTAGACAAACATTCATGGGAAAAAGTGTCTTAAAGACCTACTATTAGTAAAAAATTATAAAATAAAATTTATCCTATTCTATTTACTTTAAATTCAATATTTCTACAAAGCTAACAGTCTCCCTATGTGATGGTACCATTTTTATGACATATTTTTGACTTTTTGGCAAGGTTCAAGTCTGCGGAAGACTAAATTTGATGTTTTGTTATTTTTGATGTAAAATTGAGGATTTGATGTCCACTTAATTGTCCCCCAACTTGCTGCACTTACCCTTTCCCTTGCTCTAACTATCCATTACTGCTAAATTGTAACGTTGTTTGGGTTTTTTTTTAGCGTGGTTTAAGATTCTGAATCTCAAACAATGTGGTTAGATCATTATGCAAGGAATGTGACAGGTCATAAAGGACCTTAAGGGTGGCCCATATGAATTGTTAGATCCTGTTACACGCTTCTCATCCCATGTCCTCCACCAAACACATTTATATCATGAAAAAAATTTATTATTCTTATTAAGGTTTTTCTTCAAGTGGGACACTACACTTACCATTTCCTCCTATTGTTTTCCATGTTTGGAGCTTGAAGTCATCATTTTAAGTTTTACCTTTCTATCATTATCCTCTAAAGTTATCATGAGTGTAAATAATGGTGTTTTGTTAAAAGAGTGATTGAAATGAGCAATGTAGATAAATCCTCTTCTATATAGCCTCTAAGGTTCCCTAGCCTGTGATAAAACAATAAATGGCTATGGCATTTTCAGCTCTCAAAGTCCTTGTGTCACACGTTTTTCTTCTCCATGGAAGTATTTTTGCTGCTACAAAAAGTGATCTTTGACAAACTTGTATCATTTTTATTTATCAAGCAAGATATTGTTTCTTTATCTTTCCCTAGTGGAAAGAAAACAATAGTTTCTAGGGAACTTGGATTTGTGGGTATCCATTTTTCCCTTTGGGGTTTTATCCAGTTGAGGAAACAAGGGAATTTTTATCCATTGGGTTGCATCCTATGTAAGGTTGTAAGAACCTAATTTAGGGAACTAGGACTTATGGGTGCCCACACGGACCGTGAAATCTGATATGATATTAAAAAATGGACATTCACTTACATTCATGGTGATTTTGGGTACCTGATTTCACTTTGGGCTATGAGATCTATCGAATAATGTCTAGCCTGTCCCAGTGCCTATGGTGGGTAATCATTTTTGATATCTTCTCCACTTGCTCATGGTGCTTTATGTAATACTAAAATTAGGAATTGCAATGCTAAATTATTTGGGTGTGTGGGTGTTCCTCTAATCAAAAGACAGAGTTTTTTCAGACCCCTTTGTGTTGTCACCTAGTCACATAATGATAATGATAGTTCTACTAATTTTAAGCCTTCAAAATAGAAATATGCAGGTTTGCATAAAAATGTGGGAGCTTCGGGTTAAGTTTTTGGAGAAAAATAACCTCTTCCAGCATCCTCCCATTCTATGTTAAAGTGGGATATTTGGAACATGGTATGGATATCAATGAAAGCATAAGGATAGAGGAATATTTTCAGATGTTGTAGTTGTGATGGACCTAGTAGACATGTATGCAAAATTTGGAATCATAAATAGGCACATCAACTGTTTGACAAAATGTCTTATGAATTTTGTATGTGGTTTCGTGGACAACATTTAATGCAGAATATGCACAAAATGGGTTCATCAAAAAGGCCTTGTAAACTCTCAAGTAAATTATAATGATGCGTGGATGTGGTGGGATTTGCGGATTGAATGATGTGGCTCACCCTCAAATGTTCCTTGGTGAAAGGGAAGTGATGCTAACAATGAAATAAGAACTTGATCCTTCTTCCTCAAATTTGATACATTGATTAACTTCTTTGGTAAGATGAGTTGGCCCTTACAAAGATTGAGAACCATCTCAGACCTTGGTAGCTTCTGCATGTGGTGCTTTCTCAGAGCCACCTTGGCTGATTTGTTGTCCCTCAAGAATGGTCTCCTTACATTTATGTTTAATAATTTTTGTATAATTTGGTTATTTATTTGTAATAAAACTTAAAAATATTAAACTATTAGTATCTCAAACAATTGAATATTTTAACCAAACGGATAGTGTAATTAATAAAAACACACCTCATGATTTTTGCTATCGAATTATAGTTTCAACCTCAACTGTGTCATGACCACAACCTCATGCATTTCTGAACCCAGTGTGTCAAAAATTGATGTTCGTGTCCATTGGTTTCGGCAAGAGATAGATGAATTAACTCAAAAAACAATTGTTGTCTACCTTACAAAGTTAGAAAAATGTAATTTCAAGAGACTTGCAAAACAACACTCTAAGCCCTGTAAAAGCAATTTCAATCATCATATGTGTTCCTTCTTATGTAGAGAGTCACATAAAGCATTAAATTGGCCTCGTTTTTCCATTTGTGCTCTCTTCACCGCTCCTCGAGGAGCCCTATTACTCTGTTTTACACTTTTAGGAACCTGCTAAAACTTAAAAGTTGGGTTTCATTTTGGCTCACCATTTGGATCTTGAGCAACTAAATGCTTACCTTCCTTCGCAACCCTATAGTATTTTTACTAGAAAATTTCCTAGAGCCTTAAGCTTGGGAGAAAATGCATTCCAGTGTAGTTTGACAAGGAGGTCTAGTAAACCCTCTAGTCATTGTTGACTAAGTTAAATTTGATCGATTACGACTGGTGGCTCCGAAAACCTAGCCGCCAATTGAAAACTATTGGCCACATTTGAATTATGTCAGTTCCTGTAAATTCGTAGTATATAGGAGGATACGTAGGAATTTACCTATCGTGCATCTGCTAATAGAAGGTAGCTTTTGAACGCGGTTTCTTAGCCTCCGAGCCTAAATTGGGTGTTTTTTACAACTAGAGGGAAAAATGTTAAAAGAAAGATGTAGGATCCCAATCAATATTTAGAAAAACTATCATTGGAATTTATTGACACTTATAAATAACTATTGAAACTCTAGCTTGTGGCTTGGCGCGTGAAATTTGAATTTTACAAAACTAGTGTATCTCTCTCTTCCCTCTCTTCTCTCTCCTTAATAATAAATGAAGTGAAATGAAATAAAATGGATATATGTCTCTAACCCCTCTCTCTTCGAGTATAAATTTTTATTACTATGTAAATGGAAAAATAAAGACATGGGTAAGTGCAGGAAGTTGATGGACAAATATAGGGTCATCCGTGGACGTCATATTGCAAAAAACAGTGAAATCTCAACTTGTAGGGATTATTAGCTATACATGCACTCTAAATTAGAAAAATTTATATAAATTATGAATCGTAGCATTCAGAATCTAGTTTCTAAAATACTAATTTTTGTAAAAAACGGACAAGTTTAGCTATATTAAACACTTAAAATTGTATGACTTACTTTTTTTTTGAAAAAACTTATAAGATTGTAAATGGAAAACTAAAGAAATTAATTATGATAGATCTAGGTTGATGTCATGTTAGGGATTTATAGTTGATTTCACACTCACATGGTTTTGCAGGATGCAAGTAAGATGGAGAAACAACATGGTTGTAATCCATTGCGTATTATTATAATTTATCTTTGTTAATGGAAAATAAAATATAAAGGCATTTTTATGTTGTAGTAAAGACTTATTATTGAAATTTGGCAATATGAATGAGATGCTAGTTTTAGGGGTTCTTTGGGAGATGTAGATTTAACTATAGGTGTTCTTTTGATTCAGATTTGCATATGGTAAAAAAGGGGTTGAATATATATGTTAAGTGAAATTTTAGAGGATACTTCAACATTTAACAAAGTATTGAAAGGTTTATTAGTGAATTTTTGTAATATTTTTAAGATGCTAGTGTTAGGGGAAATGTTCATCTAAACATGGGTGCTATTTTGATCCCAAATTTTTTGTTGTAAAAGTTGGATAAATATATTAAGAAAAATTGAATTTGAAATCTTATAGTGTACTCTTGTTGTTAAATTTATGATGAAGTCTCTATTTTGTTGTGTTATTAAACTAGAAAATATCAAAAGGAAACCTAAACATAACATTCAACCTTAGTTTAAAATTTTTGCATTTCTATCCTTCTTGCATGATCTCCCTTAGCACAAAAGAAACTAAGAAACCTTAGGATGAAATTAAATCCTTACACTCCATGACACCTTCTATTTAAGTAAATACGATCGCAATTTCAATTATCGTTTGGTTCTATGGTTCAACACTAAGTGTCAAATATGAAACTTAGAAACATTTTAATGTATGATTGGTTTGTGGGAATGTAACCATATGATGATGTTCTTGGAGAAAGCTTAAATTTAGATTGTTCTTATAATTTCTTTAAACCATTTTGTGGTGAGGGACCAAATTCATAACATGTGATCCCTAAGGTGAATCGTAATACTCTAAACAAAGGAGTATTCCCCTTTGTTTCCCACTTTTCCTAATGTGTAATGAATGTAAATTTTGAAACTAGGTAATCATGTCCTTGAGGCAATTCCCTAGGATGAGAGGTAATAGGCTCAATATCATGCAAATGTCCTTATTTAACA
>CM034147.1:710885458-710984610 GCA_019776745.2 Taxus chinensis | reverse complement strand
GAAAAGGTGAAAACTGTACTCCGAAAACCTATATAAATAGTTGTTTCTCATTTGAAAGATGTTGCTGGAATGACTGATTATGAAATTGCTACGAAGTTGGTATGCATTGGAGCAGATGGTGCATCTGTCATGCAGGGTCACCGAACAGGGCTCTGTGTTAGATTACAAACAACAGTGGCCCCATATATGCTACCAATTCACTGTATGGCTCACATAATGAATTTAGCATATAAAATGGTAAGCAAACACGAAAATGTTGCTAAATTAGAATACCTTATAAGAGAACTTCATGCCTATATGTCAAGCAGCCCAAAGCGTTTTCTCGAGTTCCAAAAATTTGCAATTGGAATTACAGATGGAAAAAAACTTCTGAAGGATGTGGAGACTAGATGGATCTCTTTGTATGAACCTGCATGTAGAGTTCGTGAGGAGTATCCTTCATTGGTTGGTTTCATGCACAAATACCGTCATGAAGTTGATAGGGAAAGGGACTTGTTGTTCCATTTAACTGATTTGGAGACATTGCTTACATTGGTTGGTATTCTTTCAATGTTGAAGGACATCAATACACTGATGAAGCATGCATAGGGTAGATTAATCTATATTGTTGATTTTATACGAATGAGAAAAATGGTATGTCAAAGTCTTGATATATTGTATTGTTCCCAGGATAGTTTTGATGCATCTGTTTTTGAAAATTGGAAAGATTTATTAGATCTTAAAAATCCTAACACCTTTTCGAGATTTAATATCCACGATCACCTCTGCATCACTATTAATGGGAGGGAAATACCAATGCACATTTTGTAAAAACGTCAAGATATTACAGGATCGGAACAAGAAGATGTTCTCGTGACACGTAATTTGTTTGAGTCTGTTATAGTTGAAACAAGAATAAAGCTTAAAAAAATTTCAGAAACCTTCTCATCAGAAATTAGGGAACGTTTCTATAAAGATAAAATTCTGGAAGCCATGGGTGTGATGAATCCTAATTTTTGGAATACTGAAGGTGGCCGTGTAGACTTTGTCAGAAAGTATTTCCGTAAATCAATGGGTACAATAATGGAACAATTTACAAAGACGTCAGAGCTCAAGGGTATGGAAATCAAAGGTATACTGAATGCCAATTTATTAAATTTTCAGTCAACAAATTTTGCAACAACAATGAGGAACCAATATAAGAATTTAGATCAACCTTCTGAAAGTGGTGCTATTACAAGGCTGTGGCGAGGAATCTATCAAAGTTCTATCTTACAAGAAGATATCAGTGAATATTTCAGATTATATGAGTTATGCCAAACAATGATTTTGGGGTCTGTGGAGGATGAAATGGTTTTCAGTGCATTTTCATTTATAAAATCAAAACTGAGAAACAAGTTGGATAAAAATCTGGAAAGTTGCATGAGGTGTTATGTTTCTCGATACTCCATCGAAACCTTTCCGTTTGACAGAGCAATTGCGCACTGGAATTCCCTTTGTGAAAGAAGAGGTGTGAATAATATAGCTACAAGTACAAATATTCCCAACCTTGAGAGTGTAATTGGGTCTTTGTCAAATTCTACAGAAGACAACATCGAGTTTGATGAAGCTATTGATAATGGATTGTTTCAACTTTAAATAGGTATCTTCTTTATCTATCTTTTATCTTTATCATTAAAGATGTTACAGGTCTATATACTAAAAATGTCAGGAAATTCACCCATCTATCTACTAATCCATTTCTCATGTTGGGTTTTTTTAAAACACAGATCTAGCTCATTACCAGTGGCAGTGATGATTTCAACTTTAAGGAGGTATCTTTTTCCCCTTAATCTTATTGTTTGTTACTATTCATTTTTTTCAGCTCTGGCTATCATTAAAGATGTTAGATGTCTATGCATTTACATTTAGTTAAATACAATCCTTTTATTATTTGAAAACGTGGTTGACATCTGTCCGAGGAAGTTGTTACTTCTCGGGACTGACAATGTCAGGCAACTCACCCATCTATCTACTAATCCATTTTTTGTGTTGAATTTTTTTAAGACAAAGATCTAGCACATTACCAGTGATGATTTCAATTTTAAATAGGTATCTTCTTCAACATAATCTTATTGTTTGTTACTTTACATTTTTTCAGCTCTTGTTATCATTAAATATGTTACAGGTCTAATTCTATATATTTACATTTATTTAAAGATATTATTGTTCTCAGTTAGTTGTAAACCAAGTCAATGGTACTACCTTTAACCGTTATGAGCTTCAAACCACCCCACATTCTACTAACAAATTTGCAGATACCATGGCCTACCTAGATTCTTAGATACCCACTTTTCTTACCGAATCCAAAATATTTGTCACATACAAAGGTTACAATCAATGTAGGAAACATTCCGAGGGAATGGGCCCTTAGAGGTTAGCACGGCCATTCTTTACCCTAATCAATCTTCCCCAATTTCTTCATTTTACATTTTTACTATTAATTAGTTTCCATTTTTTACACTACATGGAAAGTGACACAAACATACAATCAACCAACATATATACCTACCATTTTTTTTACAACATCTTACCATACACGTTCATCATCATTTATTTTTCCATGTTATCAATAACTTGAAAATTAAATTAAGACCAACACACTTAAACTCAACCATGCCTAACTGACATAGACTACACCATGCCTAACTAACCTAACTCAACCATGCCTAACTGACCTAACTCCACCATGCCTAACTGACCTAACTACACCATGCCTACATGACCTAGACTCCACCATGTCTAACTGACCTAACTCCACCATGCCTCACCGACCTAACTCAATCATGCCTACATGACCTAGACTCCATCATGCCTAACTGACATAATTCCACCATGCCTAATTCCTCTAGTTTCCATCCATACACAAATAACAATGGAAATTAAAACACAAGTACATCATCTATATCATAAATCTCATCATCTATAACAATAAAAGTCTTTGTATCAATACAAATATAGAGAATAATTATCTTAAAGCAAGTTCACATAAATCATCTATCATTAATTATCAATTATCATCATTCATCATCTACATCCACATATAATTCATGACAATGAAAGTAAACAAGAAACATACATATAATTCATAATGATCACCATATAATGCAATTAAAATTAAAGATTGTATATAAATCCATATAATTAAATTCAAATACCATAGTACATACTCAATAGTAGAAGTTTTCAAATTCAATATTTAAAGTTTCCTCAATAATAAAAGTTTCTAGTTTTCAAAACCCTCTTTTTCTTTATCCAATTCTACTCCTCTACTCTCTTCCCCAATGGCTTCTTCCACTGTGGTTGTACCTCTTTCCCCAACACCAAAAATAACCCCTGAACTTATAAGATCTTCCGCAGCACTATCCAGATTTTTAAAAATTCTTTCTTCTTGATTTGTCGCATCTCCATGCGACAACAAATTTGGATCAGCTGCTACTTTAGCTTTGAATAATATCTCAGGTTCGAAACCATGCTCTTTAATTATCCGCTTTGGTGTATTGTTTTGTTTGTTAACCAAAACAATATTTTTCTTCAAAATCTTTGCTGCGGATAAACTGTTCTTTGTTGTTTCCAAGTGAACTTGCAAAACCTTCGCCTGACTCTTCAAATTTTCATATTTCAACTGCACAAAAAGAGTAATGTCAATTCAAAAAATTACTAAAAAATGAAAATTTCAAATTGACAAGAATGATTGTTTGAATGTAATAGTACTTACAACCGCTCTATCTCTTTCGGCATTTGCGATTGCTACCAAATCCTTGTCCTTGGACCATTTGTTAAAATATGCCTGGGCCTCGGCACTAATATTTTTGAATTTGTTTAATGACTTATCTAAAATGTCATCTTTATAGTTGTTGTTATACATGACAGTCCCACTTCTTACTTGGGTAAGTAAGGAATCCATCTTCGCAGGTTGATTCTGGACTGCAGCATATAAACTATCTCGTTGCCAATAATTTTCATAACGACTAATAATTTCATTGATAAGAACTTTATCCCTTCTCTCACATTCTATAAGCTGATTGATATGAGGAAGAATAAACTCACTCACATGGGATTGACAATCATAACCAATTAAGTTCTCCAAAGGAAAAGGTGGCAACTGTTCACTATCTGAATCTAATGAAGACGATCTTGCTGGAGAAGTATGGGGGCTTTCAGCAAGATCAACTGCTACTTGTTTCTGCCTTTGGGTGGGCTGATCCTGTTTGTGAAAAAATTAATCAAGATTTATATAAATAAATTTAAATCGAATTGTAATTCAAAATTGTAAAGCATATTTAAATTGAAATTTGAAGTATACCTACTGGCCTTGAATCATCTCCTAGGTATTGAAAAAACCAGTTGGGTCATTGCTATCAATGCCCAAATAATCTTCATCTAAATTTATATTGTTCAAAATAGATATGCCCGTTGCACTGGGCAAGCCACCAAGTGAGAGAGTTGGAATTTGAAAGGAGGAGGCAATGTTTAGTGTCCCACTAGGGGTCGGAGCAAAAGGCATGAGTTTACCAATGTTCTTTTTCACTGTTCCTCTGGTTGGCGTTTTAAAAATTATTGGTTGAGTGGGTGTCGGTGCCGTGGTTTGATCAGGACTGACATGTGCTGAAAAGTACAAGAAAAAAATGGAAAATAGGAAAACAATTCATAAAGTCAAAAATTTTGAAATTAAACGTACTATCGAAAAGTTGTACCTTGTTGTCGAGGGGTTGTTTTTCTCGGTGCTACGGGTGGCCTTATAGGAGTTGTACTCAGTGTCTATTCAGAAGATATGAATGCATGTGACTGTATGGAGTGAGTTGGAGAAGAAGGTTGAGTTTGTGAAATAGGTGTATGTTCCAAAGTCCCTGTAATTCATCAATATTAAATGTTGTCAATTCATTTGGTTAAAATTTAAATTGAAAAATAAATATGCAAATTTGGAATTTGTAAATAATATATGAGAAGGTATTACTTCTCTGGCATTTAACGAGTTCAAACTGTTGAGGGTTTGGAGAGGAGTGAGCTTCCATTTCAGATTGTGAGTCCCCCGAAGCCTCAGTGTGTTGTTGGCCTCTTCCTCTCGATAACCCATTTTTTCGAGGGAGGGCTTCAATAAATCTTCTCTGCAAAACATTAAAATTTAAATTTTAATAACTGTGCACTGTAATTTCGAAAATTGAAATACAATTACAAACTAAATAGTTTATACCTGTTGTTCTTCAAATGGAATTGACAACTTCATCAACTCCTCATCAGTGCAAGTAGGAATTTTTTTATCTTTTAAATTTAAAAGTGCCTCATAATAAAGGCCGAGGAGATAGTTTGTTGAATAAATGAAAGTTTTTTCTGAAAGTTTTGAATTTGTTAGGTCAGCTCTTTTTTTTTGGATAGATATGTGCACCAATCAAATTTTTGTTTTGAGATAGTGGCAACAATGTATGTAATGGCCCAATTTGGTATATCTATTTGGCAACCCTGCAAAACAATTCTGGATTGAAAAAAATGAAATAAGTGCAGCAAGAAAGTGGTGTGCAATTGATTGTGTATCCACACCACGCCTGGATTTATTGACATGGGCTGCAAATGCGAAACAGTGAAAATTACTATAAATTTATAACAACAAATTGTATCAGAATAAAAAATAGAATAAAAAATATGAATTAAAACGAATTATACTTACAATCAACATGGAAACCAAACGGAAATCGAACGTTGATACGAGAAATTTCTTGTCTTCTTCCAGGAGTGTTGCCTTGGTTGTAACAATTGGTAAATTTTTGAATGGAAGGCCCGTAAACCGATGGATGTCATTTGCTTCGATACTGAATTCGAACATTCGGCCATCGTTCAGAGTCACATAAAAAAGGCCGTC
Source organism: Taxus chinensis (assembly GCA_019776745.2). Classification (NCBI taxonomy): domain Eukaryota; kingdom Viridiplantae; phylum Streptophyta; class Pinopsida; order Cupressales; family Taxaceae; genus Taxus; species Taxus chinensis. Next base: position 710,978,735 of record CM034147.1, on the reverse strand, counting down.
CTCTGAATTGTAGGATGACAGAAGGTAATTCAAAATATCCGGATCTGTTTTGAAATGGGGCATATTAACGAGCCCTGTAAATTCACATGCATCCATCAAATCTTTATATTCTGAAGACATCTTTAAAACAGTATGTATGTGAGGGCATAAGGGATTCCTGTAGTTGATCTTGGAAATCGATTGAATTGGATTCTCTTGTTTTTTTGCTGAAATTGCAGTTGGGAAGCATGTGAAGTCGACATTATAGTTGTACTTGTGTCTTTGACAATGATTGAGACCTACAAAAATTTAAGAGCGGGAAGGTGAAAACGAGAAAATGATCGGTTGAAGGGTATTTATAGGCTAAATCGGGTGTTAATGGCTTCAATTGATGTGTGTCAATGGTCTTAGCTGACACGTGACAATAGTCTTAGCTCGAGACGAGCATCAATAGGATTCAGTGATGCGTGTCAATTGGATCTAGTGACGTGCGTCAATAGGAGCCAGTGACGCACGTCAACAGGATCTAGTGACGCGCGTCAATAGGATCTAGTGACGCGTGTTAATAGGATTTAGTGACACACGTCAATAGGATCCAGTGACGCGCGTCAATAGGATCCAGTGACGTGCGTCACTGGATGCTATTGACGCGCGTCACTGGATCCTATTGATGCATGTCACTAGATCCTATTGACACGCGTCACTGGATTTTATTGACGCGTGACAGTCAAGACAATTGACGTTCCATTGACGTGTGTCAGGAGTGATTATTGACTTCTTGTTGTCGCACGCTAATGATGGAGCCATGAAAAACTAGGCAAATTTTTTGTTTTAGAATACTATCAAATTCACCTTTCGCTGAAACTGGTTCTGGGGATATTCGCCAGGTATTTTCCACCTACAATTTTATAGAGGTGTCTTAAAATGAACCCTGGTTTTTGGAGATCAACAAACAAGAAAAGGGATCTCCATTGATGAAAGTGATCAGCCTATCATTGAAGATTTCCATTCAAGTGCTTCTGAATTAGGTAGCCTCTTTGTGGAATTGAATTCTCCAAGTGGAGAGGGGCCTTCGTTCGATTTTAAAACGTTTTCTTCCAAGAAACAAGGCATTTAGGGGATATCCATTTTGAAAGTTATACTCCTGTGTTTCAAAGACCCTTTACCCCTTATCAATTTGTCTCCCCTCCAGGGTCACCTCCTCAAAACAACATGGCCCAACCCCCACCCAGACCTCCATTTGTTGTAAACACCTTTGTCCTATAAATTTTACAGGGATGGCTGGTTATCCAAATGCAGTTCCCCATGATGTAAGAAATATATTACCAAAGTTCCAAGGAAACAATGCTATAACTGGTGATCAACATCTAAATATTTTTATCAATATTATGGAATACATTGACATTGAGATTTAGTCCTCAGATGTTAGCATGAAAAAAGTGATTGCCTTGATATTCACAATAATTTCTTCTTAATGTTATACAAACATATACAAAAATGAAGAAATTGAAAGATAGGAAAATAATTTTTTCTAATGGATATGCTTGAGGAATTGAATTTTATTATGGGATGAAAAACTGATTAATATGGGTGGATTTATTATGAGTGGGTTTTTATTTTGACTCTAATGAAGTCCATGAATATGGATGGATTTAATTAAAAATGCTGCCACTTCATTATTACAAACTGGATAAGCCAATTTTTTACTAAGGTTATGTGCAATAAGATCACTTAGTTGTTAGTTGATACAAGGAGGAATGGTGGTGGTTGTGAAGAATGAAATTTGAGATTTCATCAACTGGATCTACTTCCAAATTCAATCTCATATTTCTACTATTTCTTGATAAATAGAATCCAGATCTAAATTATTTGTCCATATCATTATACCTTCCTGATCAAACATCACATCCATTTTTCTTATACACAGAATTAGTTTGTGGGGAGTTAAATATTCACAATCTAACATTCCTAATTACAGAAATAAAATTTTAATCTATTTGCAGAAATTAAAATTTTAAAGAAACTACCACTAAATATTTTCTGTCACAGAATTTTCGAGGAGGTATTCTTCTGTCACTAAAATATTCTTATAGAAAACTCTGAATATCCTAATAACACCATGAGTCCTCAAAAACGATGCCAAAATGATGAGGGTCATTAATAATGTCAACCTAGGGTTGGTGTCTAATGGATGTATGCAATAAGAGATAATAAGTCTTTGGAAAATAGCTTCTTTAAACACAATCCAAACTTTCTTAAAATAAATCACACATTCAGAAATGGAACGACATACTTGCATAAATAAAGCTTAAATGAAATAAATGACACTTGCATAAATGAACTTTTTGAATTAAAAAAATAAATGAAAAATAAATAAGACACCTACAGGTGTACAAAAGAAATTGTATAAAAGGAAGGATTACATAACATAAAATCGTATATTCACAACAAAAGGAAAAATACATAATAAACAAATGAACATAAAATATTGATCCATCTTCCTTGGAATGAGTGGCCAGCTCATTCCTTAGAAGAGGAATTAATTTATAGTTTCAACTTTAATTCAAAACCTGCAAAATAATTTCGCTTAGAAGATTGCTGAGAAAGAATGGATATATTCATTTCTTGGTAGCCAAAAATTACGTATAAGAGTGTGGAAGTTTGCATTTATAATTCATGCATCCAACCAAATCCTTATTTCGGGGAATACAATTTGATCTTATCTTTATTCCAATCCTAACAACTAAGATCTCCATCTCCACAAAATATGGAGAGAGATATATTATTAGAGTTAAAGTCTTATCTCGTTATTTTAGGAAGAGTTTCTCAAAAATCTTCTCCTTGATTTTTGGTAACAAGAATCACAATGATTTTATTCTCCTATTTTATTATAAGGAGGTTTTTCCTCAAAAATTTACTTTGACCAAATACCTCTCCCACATTTTTCAATTGACTTTTCAGTTTCTGATTGTGTAACTTTTAGTGCTCGTCTGATACACTTTTTCCTTGGACTACAATTCATTGAAAGTTAGATTTCTCTTTATGGATAAAACTTATAGAAAATATGAATAAGGTTTTTTTTAAACATATTTCCATGAATAAAATCCTCTCTCTATTTTTCCATTTCATTCTTCTATTTCTATTTGTGGAAATTTTGGTGCTCGTCTGATACACTTTTTCCTTCGATTGTAGCTCACGAAAAGATAGATTTACTTTTATTGATAAAGCTTACAGCAAATCTAAATGTGGTTTTTGTTAAACATATTGTCATGAACAAAAAACTCTCTCATTTTTTCAAATTGATTTTTTTGTTTCTTTTTGTATTACTTTTGGTGCTCGTCTGATACACTTTCTCGTTGGACTACAGCGCACTCAAAGTTAGATTTCTCTTTATTGGTAAAATATGTAGTAAATCTGAATGAGGTTTTTGTCAAACACATTTCTTTAAACAAAAACCTCTCTCATAGTTTGCACTAGATTCTCTAATTATTCATAATTTCTCATTTTATGAAAATTCTAAAACTAAAACTGTCATTCCGTTAATGCAAGTTTCGGAACTAAAAATGCCATTCCGTTGATGTGAGTTATGGAACTAAAACTATCATTCCATTGATACAAGTTATGGAACTAAACGTGTCATTCCGTAGTGTTCTAAAAATAGAAATATCATTTTGTTGATGCAACTTCCAGAACTAAAACTATCATTCTGTTGATGCAATTTTTAGAACTAAAACTGCAATTTTCGAAACTAAAACTTTCATTTCTGGAACTAAAACTATCACTTTGTAGCTAACTCCAATTTTTTTGGAGCTAACTAAAAATAGCTACAACTTTTATACACGATCTCGGATTGAGATGATTTCTTATTTGAACTTGCATAATTTTTCGAGAGGAATCTGGATATAAAATCATATTTGAGTTTAGATATACTATTCAGGATCAATTCCACTTTTCCCAAAATATTATTATCTTTCCTTTATGATCTGTATACTCAAGACTTTGCATCTTTCCTAAATAATCAATAGGATTAGTCAAAAAATAGATAATAAAAGAATTCTAAAGAATGAAGAAGATATATATCATTTATTCCATCTTAAGCAACCTATAAGTTCCAAGATTACATTTAAATCCACTTTCAAAGGTAACTTTGAAAGGAAAAAATAATAGTAACTTATGGCCAATTTATGGCCTAATCACTTGGTTTGGATTTTGATTTTTAGCCTGATTTTATGGTCTATTTTGCTGATATGGGGGCCTAGATTGATACTGAGCTTGAGGCTGATACTATCTAGAACTCTAAGTTTGATGTTTCTTGAGAGTTACTTATTCATTCCCTAGGTTATACTATTTCTTCATAACCTCTTGGAGTTTGTTAGAAGTGTTTGAAGAAGTTGATGCCTCACTGTTTCTTTGATTTCTAGGGGCTAGAATGGGTTTCAACTCAAGCGTTTGACTAGTTATAAGAGTTCCCATTTCTAGATATATAGGCATTGGTGGCCTTGGTGCAAGCTTACCAGCTTTAATCAAATAGTTTTTTTCCCTTATAGCTATGTCATAGGCCCCTGGTAGCATTGTTCCTCCCATTGATTGAATCATCATAGATATATCAGAATTCATACCCTTTAAAAAGTAAAGAAATGCTCCTTCAATAGTTGATCTGATAGCTATTGGAATCCTATCCTATGTCCATTTAAAATACAAATTAAAATCTCCCATTTCCTCGTTAGGAGCCCTATTGATTGTTGTAAATTATTCCAATAAAGACGGATTGTCTACCCTCTCTTCGAAATGGTTGCAAAGGGATGAACAAACTTGATTCCAATCTTGAATAGACCTTTTTGTTAGGCTCTTAAACCATTGTAAGGTCTTACCGTTGAAATATGAAGCCAATAATTTGACCGCAACATCCATTTCATTAATTTCATGAATCACAGAGACATTTCAATGTCTTGGATCTAGTCAATATCAGTAGTATGATTTTCTCCAGTGAAATAGGGAATGTTTTTTGCTGATGAAACTCGAATTGGATTTTGAGCATTTAGGGCAAGTGGATTGTTGCTTGTGAAGTTGACAAATGGATTAGGTGGTCCCTAAGGTCGTTGTTTTTGTAGATGTGCCATTATGATTGGCATAAGAACCTTGGTTGATTGGAGAAAAGGTATACTAGGTGGAGGTGTATAAAAAGTCCTATTAGGTGGAGATGGTGATATTTGCGGTCTTCTTCTTCTTCTTCCTCTGCCTAGTGAGAATTGCAAGTAGACAAATAGTCCCTCTTCTCTAGTATCAGACCTAGTTTGAACTCTTCTCATGTACTCGACAAAACTTTGCTGCTACACCACTTAATTTTATCCCTTGGGAGTCACTAGATATGTTAGGGAATTAGCCTCAAAATACCATCATTTTGCTAAGTCACACACTAAACTCGATAAAATTAAAATGAAAAATTTGAAGGACCTGTATATTTGGATTTTTGGAGGTTAAACTATGTTTTGAAATGAAATTCCCAAAAACCAAAAAAATGCAATACTTCCAGACGTCTGAAACCTTGAAATCTGAAGTTTGGAGAACTATGAAATCCTGAAACTCAAAATTCTAAAATCTTGACACCTAAAATTTTAAAAACTCAAAAATTTTCAAAATCCAAATTTCAAAACACTAAAAATACCCTTTTGAATATTAACCTCTGAAATATCTATTATTGAAATTTGGACTTATTTTGAGCAAGTTAAGCCCTTGAAAATTTATTTCAAAGTTTATCCTGAGAGGTAAAATGTTTGAAGTTGAAGAACTTGCAATTTTCTAAGTCTGAATTTCATGAAAATGTCTTCAAAGATGAAGGAATGACTTTTTTGTCCCACTTGGCAGGCTAAAACTGTTGATGCGTAATCACAACATCCATGATTGTTTACAACTTGATAGATTGAAACTGCCACTGTGATTGCATAACATGGATTTTTTCCTAAAGTGTGGGACTTTGTGATCGGGAAATCTCTTTGGATGAAGGTTGGTTCCTATTCCTCTATTCTGATACACACATTCAAATTGTATAGGATCTATCCTAAAATCTACTCTAACTTGCCAAGGAGACAGGGTTGAAAAGATTGCAAGAAATTAAACCTAATATGATGGGGGTGATGCACCAAGTGGAATGCTGAATGACTTGCCTTGAATGGGAATAAAATTGAACAAGATTTAATATGATGAGCATCAACACTAATCGATTTCTTATCACAAATTTATCTGCTATTAAACACAAAACATTGAAACGTGTAACACAACCTAAAATGCACTGTTAACTGAAGTTGTAATGATAGATTAGAAAAATGCAATGAACACAAGAGAGGGTTGGAATTCATCCATGAACTTCTGATATTTCTCCAAATATTGTATATAGTATATTAAAATGTCCAAGAAGAAATTTTTTAATTACAGTTTGAATGGGAGGTTTGAAATCCACAAGATCACTTACAGAAAAGAGAAGAAGGGAGGGTGCAAAGCAAGATTATCCCCACTTTTGAAATGATACCATCCTTATAATATATAGAAAGAATGAGAGAAGGGACGTAGAAGGAATTGGAAATATTTCTTCACCCACCAAAAAATGCATTAAAATCCCATGTAATAGAGATGGGTGCAACTGCAAACCCATACCTCCATGTACTTCGCTTTGTTGGGGATGAAAGGAATCCCATAACATCATCATTTGGTATGTGAGAAATATTGAAACACCTTCTAAAATGATAGAATGTATTGTCTCATTTTTGAACAATTAACCTTACTAAAAATAAGAAAACCATTCATAGTTGTGTAGAGGACATCGAGATATTTCCAAAAAGTCTAATTTTATGAAAATGTGAGCTCCCTATCAAAATTTATGGAAATTTGAAGATGAGGGTACCTTACCATAATAAATGTGAGTGGTTGATCCTCTTTTTTGGACTCTGAACTTGTATCACACCCTCAAAAATTTGAAATTTCAGAATTTTAAGATTTGGATATTTGGGAGTTTGTGCTTCAGAGATCACTGTTACTATGCATCTCTTTGAGCCGATTAAACCTCCAAAATTCCAAAACCCCAAAGTCTAAAATTCAGACATTGGGTTTCAGACCCTAAAATTTTATTGTGTGGCATTGTTCACCGTGAGCTCGTGAAACCTCCAAAATATAGAAACCCCGAAGTCTAAAATTTGGACTTCGAGTTTCAAACCTTTAGTTTTGTAGGGTTTCGAGACTTTGGGTTTCAAGGTTTTGGAGGTTCAGGTTTTGGTGTTTTGTAGATGTGGGTTTCGGGGTTTTGAGGATTCATGTTTTAGGGTTTTGGGGTTTCAGGGGTTTGGGGATTTGGGTTTCGTGGATTCGTGGATTAGGGTTTCGAGGTTTCAGGGTTTCTTGGATTTGGGATTTCAGGGTTTGATTATCAACCTGACAGATGAAATCTATGAAATCCTGAAGGCCGAAGTCTAAATTTAAGACTTTGGGTTTCAAACTTTTCTTCTTTCTGTGTGGCATTGTTCACTGTGAGTTCGATAAACCTCCAAAACTCTAAAACCCCGAAGTTCAAATTTCAGACTTTGAGTTTTAGAATTTTATTCTCCTTTTTCACACTTCTTTCTGTCGAGTCTCAAAATTTTCTTCAGCTTACCACCAAACAACCACACCTCCGACATCTAAATTCAGACTTCAAAATTTATTCATTTCCCAGACTAGCTCAAACTCCTGAGCTCCTTTGCAATGTGTTGGGTCCTCTTCAACATATTTGGTCAATCCCAAAATGTGATCTTCCCTAACTAAATTGATCCCTTAGTTGCTCTATTTAGGGTCTTGTTTGTACAATTTCTCCCAAGGGGCCAAATTAGATAACAACCATGGAGCAATTTTCATAGTTTTATTTGTAAAGGTTTTACTATTGTAAGATTCTCATTGATTAATGTATAGATGGGATCTGTTTTTGTTATTTAATGTAAAAATTCTTTTTGAGTTCAACAATTGGGTAAGAAATCTCATTTCATTAAATCTATGAATTTCACATATTTGGGTGTCAAAAACTAGGATTGAAAGGCTTAAACCATTAAATTTAATTAATTACAAGTTTCTAGTAGTTTCCTTTTGAGTGTTTTGAGCTTAGATTTCAATTAAATTTCAATTTGGGTTTTCAAAGTCTATATTTTTAATTTTCCATCAAAAGTGATGAAACCGCCACCCTACGCAGGTCAACGGTTTTGTAACCATCGCCTTACCTGGGGGCGGTTCAAAAAAAATGCTTTTCTGAGCTGGGCGGTAGTTTCGAAACTACTGCTCTGCGTAGAGCATCTGTTATGTTTCTTGAAAACATAACCTTCAATACATGCATTTTTGAAGTATTTTTATACTTAAGTTGGTTTTTAATGCAATGTTAATTTCAATTAAGGTGTCTTCAATTCATTCGTTGCTAGACTGAAAATATATCTATTTTCATAAGTCAAATTACATAAACATCCACTCATTCTCTATTCTTTCATTTTCAATAGAATGCAAAATTGAGTATAACATCAACTACAATTCATTCTCTTTCACATATTCAATCTTGCTAATAAAACAAAAATAACTCAACAACACTTCCTTTCAAATACATTTTTATTTTCCATGCACACGCACACGCACACACGCACACGCACACGCACACGCACACGCACACGCACACGCACACGCACACGCACATGCACGCACGCACACACACACACACACACACACACACACACACACACACACACACACACACACACACACACACATAATAACTTTTAATAACATGCAAATTTAATAGAGTTTCATTTCATGCACACTATACAACTTAAGTTTTCTCCTCTCATTATAACATTACAAATTTGAATAAATGAAATTTACAAAGCTTTCTTTAAAACATACAAATGTTAAAATCTTCCAGTCTAAGTGGGAACAATAATATGATTTGCAATATCAAGATTTATTTCAACAATTTCAAAACACAAGTCTTCTGTCCAAGTCATCCCCCAACTTACTAGCTTTCAATTTGCATCAATCAACTCTTGAAAAACCTAGATCACAATACAAAGAAAGAGGCATAGGCAACACTCACTGCCTAACTTTTAATCCAATAAGAGGAGAAGCCATCCCCTTATTTTCCCCTGAGCCCCAACCAAAGAACAATGAGGAGTCTTGTGCAACATTTGACAACTTTTTACAAGAAGCTTCTACAAAACATACAATCCACAAAACATACAACAGATTCAAATCAACATACTCAACATAATTTACAAATTTCTCAAAAACACATAGGGTTGACATCAAGCCAAAAGGAGAAAGGAATATGTGAACCACCCCCTTTTACCTCCCAATTGAAGTAGGAGTTCCACCCAAAACCATCCATGTGCACAATATAAAACATTCAAATACATCCTTATCTCTCCCCTTGGAAATAAGACAAAATATTTCCATGTTTTCTTTTTCACTCCCCATTGGTGGAACTCCTAATCACACTCCCTCAAAAATTCATGCCTCACAACTCCCTTTTTCCTCCCTAATGGTCCCATACTTCCATCTCGCACTCCCTTCTTAAGGAAAGGTACCCAATCCCAATATATCACATTGACAACACCCATTCAAATACTCATACAAACATAATTTTCACATCTAAGAACATAAATAAGAAAATAAAAAAGGTGGATATCCTACCTCTCTATTAAACCTCTAAAAAATTTCACTCCAACAAGCTTTCAACACCTTCACACCAAGAACAATTCAAATAGGCTTGACAACAACACATTCAATTAGACATACTCAACAAAATTTACAAATTTCTCAACAACACATAGGCTTGACATCAAGCCAAAAGGAGCAAGGAATATGTGAACCACCTCATTTTACCTCCCAATTGAAGTAGGATTTCCACCCAAAACCCTCCATGTGCATAATATAAAACATTCAAATACATCCTTATCTCTCCCCTTGCAAATAAGAAAAAATATTTCCATGTTTTCCTTTTCACTCCCTATATGTGGAACTCCTAATCACACTGCCTCCAAAATTCATGCCTCACAACTCCATTTTCCCTCCCTAATGGTCCCATACTTCCATCTCCCACTACCTTCTTAAGGAAAGGTACCCAACCCCAATCTATCACATTCACAACACCCATGAAAATACTCATACAAACACAATTTACACATCTACAAACATAAATAAGAAAATAACAAGGGTGGATATCCTACCTCTCTGTTAAGCCTCTAAAAAATTTCACTTCAACAATATTTCAACACCTTCACACCAAGAAAAATCTCAAAAGTGAAAGAAGAGAAATGGGACAAGTAACCAAAAATATTTCAAATTCAATCAATAAATAGAAATGGGATGTGAGGATGATGAGGTGGATCCATGTAGGATGCAACTTCATCAATCATCCATTCTAACACACGTAAAATACAAAGCCTCAACACAATAAATGAACATGTAAGACTTATGACATGCTCATATGACACTCAAACTTGCACACCAAAATTAATTGTGGTAAGTATGAAAGTGAAATTATTTACCCTTTTTACACTCTAAAATTTACAATTAAGCCTAAAATTAACTCCCCATACCATAGGTATGGTTGTTGTATGAATGTAAGAGGAAAGGGACAAGCTTAGCTTGTCCCACAAGCCTCCAAAAAAGCCTCCCAAGTCAAAATCTGAATTTTGAAGCTCGGAAAGAGTACACAACACAAAACCCAACAAAAATCTAATTGACATCCATAAGATTTCAAGGACCATCTATTCTCATAATTATCCAATTTTCATATCCTTATTTAAGTTAACAAATTAAGTTGGATTAGCTAATTAAGGCACATTAATAATTGGTTATAAAGTGACTAAAATTTCCCAATAATATATATGTATAACAAATTAAGTTGGATTATGTTGTGTTATTGCATGCCAAGTTAGGAGGTTTCCCATAAGGGAAAACATTACATGTGTGGCCATAGGGTGTAATGTTTTCCCTTATTTTAATTTTTTGTGTTTTATTCGATGTTTATATATATAATATATATATATATATACCCCCCATGGGAAACCTCCTAACTTGGCATGCAATAACACAACATAATAATTAGAAACAAGTTGTCAAATTTGACCATGTTGTAAAACACCCAACATTCCTCTATTGTTGGTCCCCTATCCCCTTTCAATGTATGATATAATGTCCCTACAAACACAAAAATAATACCTCTCTTGCCTTAAGGCTGCATCAATAACATCGAGAAATAATATATACATAGAAATCAATAATCGTCATCCAAAATTAAGTAATTATATCATCTATCAACATATCAAATAATTTGATTCTAGCATCCATGAGATCATAATTCTACTCAGAACATCCAAAGTATAACGTGTCAGTATAAAATCCAAATAATGCAAATCAACATATATCAAACTATCTACCAATGTCATCTAGAATATCATAATAAAAATTTAAAGCACAACATGTCAATAGTCCAAATATGTGCATAGTCTATCATCTACTGCTCAAAATATAATAGTAAAAATGTCTAAGTATCAATCCAATAATAATATTATCATAATGAAAATAGTGTCGAAGAGGAGTGGGACTACATCCCCCTCCCCTAAGACTCGAATTCCTCCTGGAAGTCGATGAAATAGGTGTGGAAATTGGGTCCATAAAAAATTATTATCCTCCCATGTGACAACTGTCTCATCATACCTATCCCACTAGAATCACACTTGGTCAATATCGTAGCCTCGAAGTCCTAGGGTCATATGCTCTATGATGGGCACAGACTCTGTAGTCACCTGGCCTTGCTCCTACACCTGTAATGCAGTCCAATCCAATACATGAGAGGGATATGTAATGTATCTCCTAATAAAAAAACATGAAATACATCGTGGATGCAAGACAAGCTGGGTGGCAAGGGTAGATGATAAGCTTAGGGACAGATTTGCTCTAAGATCTCGAATGGACTGAAAAATCAAGGAGCTAACTTAGAGACATTTCCATAACAAATAGGGATCTTATTAGGTTTGACATGAAGAAGTAAGTTTGTGCCCACCTCATAGCTACGATCAACTCTCCTTTGATATGGATATTTATTTTATCTATCTTGTGCCTCTTATAGTCTTTGTCTGATCAAAACAAGCTGCTGCTCCATGTGATACTATGTCCTCCAATCTGTCCCAACTTAGTGGCATCTTGTACCCCCTACCATAAAGTTCCTAAAATGAAGTCATACCAATAGAACTTTGATAGTTGTTATTATAAGAAAAATCCACCCAGTACAAATACTCCTCCCACCTAGAATGATGGTCCATGGCATACATCTGAAGCGTGTCCTCTGAAAGATAGTTCACCCACTCAATCTGTCCATCTTTTTTTGGATGAATATGTTGTACTAAATTTGATACTTGTACAAAGGTCATCCTACATGGTAGTCCAAAAAAGACAAGTGTATTAGGGATCGCGGTCACAAATAATCTTCTGCGGGATCTTGTGCAGTCTAACAATCTCATCTAAGTATACTCGCGCCATTGCATTAGTTGTATAGGTGGTCTTCACCAAAGAAAAATGAGCCACTTTCATCATTCTATCCACCTTAACCATGATGGAATCATGGTGGTATCTTGACATCCATAGCCCTACTATGAAATCCATGGAAATGGTGTCCCATTTTCACTCCAGTATAACATGCAGGTAGAGAAGGTCACATGGATGCTAATTCTCATTCTTTACCCTCTGACACTCCAAACAATGTGACACAAACTAAGATATTGTTATCCTATTTTGCACCTTGATAAAAATTGGACAAAAAAGAACTTCCATGTAGAGAAAATGGAGGGGTTGGTTCAGTCATGTGAGCTCACATTTGATCCCAAAAAATCAAGTTACAGGCATGCTCAACAATGGAAATGCAAGGTCGGAAAATCAAGGGGTGGCCAAGGGAACATTGAAGGAGATCAGAGATCAAATGGAAGGATGGAGTTCCATGCCAAAATTTTTAGATTTTTGGCATTCGGTATTTCAAAGAAAGCTAGGTGAGCAGTGCAAAAATCCTGAAATAAAAATGTCTGAAATTTCATACTTTCAGGTTTTGGACTTTCGAAGTCTTCAATGAGAAAAATGGGAAAATGAGGAAAAGAGTTCTAAAACCTGAAACTTTAAAAGTATAAAATTTCAAAAATTTAGGTTTCAGAGTTTTGGTGGTGCAAAATTCAAGGTTTTGGAAGGTCTCTCTAGTGTGAAAGTAAGGAAAAATCCCAAAAATGTCTGAAATCCTAAAAGTCTGAATCTTGAAAGGGTTCAGACTTCGGAAGTCAACACAGGTTTCAAGGTTAACGCGATGACAGTTTCAGGTTTCATATTATTGGAGGTTCAGGTTTCAAACTCTTGGAACTCTCGAGGTGATTTGGGCGATAAAAAATGAAAAGGTTCTGAAAAGGAAAATTTTCTGAAAGTTTGAAATTTTGAACTTTTGGGTTTTGGGGTTTTGGAGTTTTGGGTTTCATAATTTCGGAACTCTCAAGAAAATGTTGTGGATGAAATTTTTTTCAATCTCCGAAATGGAAATGTCTGAAAGAACGAATTTCAGGATTTTGGAGGTTGCATGCATTTCAGACTCTGAAAAATAGCAGATCAAGAACCCACCATTTTTGCAGAATGACACCTCAACCTTCAGATGGCCATAACTTTTGAACTTGAAGCTACGATTTGCACAAGAAAGGATTGTTTTGAAATCTTCCATTCTCCTCTACACAACTTAGTGGGACTATCTTTAAATTAGTGGGACTAAGTTAGTCAAAATGAAGAAATACAGTTCGCCATTTTATAGGGTGTCCTAGGTTTCTCACCTACCACCATCATGAAATATGGGCTTCCTTTCTTGCCCAAAAAGGAACAATACATGGAGGCATGGGTTTTTTCATGGAACCCATCATTGTTACAGTAGAATTCAATGCATTTTAGGGAGGTTGAAGCAAGAATTCAGATTATTCTCATCCCCTTCTCTCATTTTTATTCCTATATATTGTAAGGATGGTTATTTTTCTAAAGGTTGGACATTTTGGCTTTTCACCCTCCCTTCTTTTGTGGTATGCAGGTGAATTTGTGGAGTTCAAACCTCCCATTCAAATTGTAATGCAATTTTGTGCCTCTAGACCACTATAATGCACTGTATAAAATCTTTGGAGAAGTAAGATAAGTCTATGGATCATTTAATACCTCTCATGTGTTCGTTGCATTCTCCTGATATCTCTTTTCCATTTTGGTTAACTATGTAAGGTGGTTACATTACTTGTTTTATGGTTTGTATTTAATGTCAAAGTAGGTATTTAACATTCCTTTGGTGCATCACCTCTGTTAGAATAGGTTTAATTTCTTGCATCTTCTTAACCCTGTCTCCTTGGAAAGTTACAGTAGATTTTAGGATAGATCCTTTGAAAATTGTATGTGTGCACCTGAACAGAGGAATAGGAACCAACCTTCATCTGGAGAGCTTTCTCGATCACAAAGTCCCACACTTTTGGAAAATTCCATGTTATGTAATCACACTTAGAGTCTCAACCCATCAATTTGCAAACATCTAGGGGTGTTGTGATTATCCATAAAAAACTACATCTCTCCAAAGGCCTCTCCAATGGTATATCTGTCTCAAGGTGGCGTGCATCTTCTTCACCCCTAGATGGGATGAATAAGATGCATGATGAGCCTCTGCCAAGATATCCTCTCTTAAACCTAAATCTATAGATACATAGATATGGCCTCTGTGTTTGAGAAGTCCATCTGACTCTAATGTAAATCGATAAAACTTCCCCTCAAGGGGTCTATGTGAGTCAATCATTGATCTATCTACAAGGTAGAAGCTGTCATGTGGAAGTTGTTAGAAAATCCTTCTCTGCAAGTCTGTACCCACTGAAGTAGCTATAACCAAATTTATCTATCGACTTAAAGCATCTGCAACCAAAATATCCTTCCCCTTCACATGCTCTATCTCCTTATCATACACACATAGAAACTCCATCAAACAATGTTGAGAAGCATTCATATTGGGTTATGTGAAGAGGTGACAAGCTCTAATGGTCTTTCCTGAGAATGAACCTCCATCCAAGAAGGAAATGATGCCAATGAACCAAAGCATGTACCACTGCCCCAAGCTCAAGGTCATGAGTCAGATAATTGAGCTCATAATTCATGAGTTTGAGAGACTCAAAGGAAACTAAACGCCCTCCTACATCAAAACACCTCCTAATCCTACCAAAGAAGCATCCATATATACAAAGAAATATCGCTAAGGATCTGGCACTGCAAGAATCTATTCTGTTGTAACGCATTCCTTCATTGTATTGAAGGGAAGCTCATATCCAATGGACCAAACAAAATTATTCCATTTCCGTTAAACGGAAGTGATGGGGTGCGTAATCCAAGAGAATTCCTAAACAAATATCCTATTATAACCTACCAACCCCATGAAACTGCGCACCTCATTCACATTGGTTGGCACTGGGCAAATCCGTAATAGCTCCAATCTTGGAATGATCGACTGCAATACCTTCCCGAGAAATAATATGACCTAAGTACTGAATCTCATGAATTGAAAAAGGAACACTTCTCCAAGCTCCCATATAGTTTTTGCTCACGAAAAACACTATAGAATTTGTTAAAGGTATTCCTCAAGCTCCTCACATATACATGAGTATATTAGAATGTCATCAAGAAACAGGAGTATGAAGTGATTCAAAAACTACCTCAACACCCCATTCATCAAACTCTTGAATATTTTAGAGGTGTTCCTCAAACAAAAAAAGTACCACTCTGAACTCATAGTTGTCATATCTCGCACGTAGAAAGTTGTCTTTTGGATATCTACCTCCACAATCCACAACTGATGGTAGCCTGACTTAAGATCTATCTTATATAAAATAGTGCCCCCCTTCATCTGATAAAATAAATCATCTATATGTGGAAGGGGCTAACAATTCTTGATCGTTACTTTGTTTAATTATCTGTAGTCCACACAAAAATGTAGAGATGTGTCCTTTTTCTTCACAAAGATCACTAGTGCACCCCAAGGAGATTGAATAGGATGGATTAGGCCTTTCTCAAGAATTCCCTCCAACTACAACTTGAGCTCACATAGCTCAGGTGTGATCATCCTATAAGGTGTGCGTGAGATATGCTCCGCTATGGAAACCTAATCAATACGAAAGTCTATCTCATGTGGGGGAGGTAACCCTAAAAACTCACTAGGAAAAACATCTGAAAACTCCTATAAAACGGGGTGGTCATCAAGTGATGGTCCATGAGTCTCATCATGTGATTGGTCATGGATAATAACTGACAACCCCGTCGCACACACCGCTTCATCTACATATTGGATATGGTGTGAATAGAGATGGGTCTCCTAACTCAAACAATCACTGACACCACTCCCAAATCATTTGCATAAGAATAACCTTGTTGTAACAATAAACTCTAGCTCTGTTTACAGACAACCAATCCATGCCCAAGATAACTACATATGAACCCAAGGGAAGGATATGAAGATCCAAAGTCATGGTGAAGGGTCCTAGCTCTACTACACGCTCATTAACTAAGGATTCCACTAAGAGGTTAGCTTCGAAAGCCATCTCAAAATCATAGCTAAGGACCTACTTAATTTCCACCAGCCTGCATCGCTCTACTAAAGATGGAGAAATGAAAGAATCTGATGAGCCTGAATCAAATAAAATAGGGGTGGAAATAACACCAATGCTACCTGTGGTCTCAATCATTGTGCCCTGGTACTCTTCCTGGTGATTGTTAACCGCAACATAAATCATGTGGCTCTAGGCCATGTCACCAACCATAGGCTCAGAAATAGGTGCCTTACCTTGATTAGCAAGGTTCTGAGGGCACTCTTTCCAATGATTACCATGTACACTACACCCATAGCAACAACATAGTCCTCTGTACTGAGTAGATACTCATCTAGGTGGCTCGGTAGTCCATGTTTTAGAACCTGATGATCCTTTCATAGATCTCTATGGGTGCTATGGTGGACACACTCCTACTAACTGTGATCGAGGTGGAGCTTGTGTCCTATTGGAACCCCAGCTAGAGGTCCCATACTATGCCCTCTATGAGAATCATGACACTATGGAGGTTGAAAGGTTTGTGGAGTCTGTTATTTCAGCTGCTGAGGGGGAGGAGGCCAAAAGGAAGACTGTGTTGAAGTGTGTCTAACACAAGGAGGAGGAGATGATCCCCTCAATCTATTATCCTATAACTATTGTATACAACTCCTCACTTTGTCTCGAGCTTTCTCAGTCTTCCCCCTAGTTTCCTCTATAATGTAGGCCTTCTCCACGGCCTCTGATAGAGTCTATAGACAATGAATGCACACTTCCCCACCCAAGTCTATGTTTAGGCCCCTAATGAACCTATGAACCCTAACCTACTAATCATGTATGTAGTCCACATACTGAAGCAGATCCAAAGAATGACTCTTATACTCCGCTACCATCATGGAGGCTTGTCGCAGATCATGAAACTCATAGATCCGCTACTGGATGAATCTCTTGGATATGTATCTACTCCTGAAATTCTCCTCAAAGATCTCCTAAGTAACTGTCTCATAATCTACATGGATATTTTTCTCCACAGTCCTCCACCAAACTTTGACTCCATCCCTTAGAAGGTGGATAGCAACATGAGCTTTTATGTTGCTATTACAAGGGCATAGCTTGAAGCATCCACTCAATCTAACAATGTATGCCTCGGCCAGAAATCCTCTCGTGTCTCTAACAAAATGTGGCAAGCGTAACTTCATTGTCTCTCTAATGTGATCTCTCGATGTCGACTCTTGGCCCTATGGTTTGTTCACATGAACATCCCTCGGCTTCCTAGATCTGTATCTGTTTCCCAAAGCTCTATCTTTGTGCTCTTTAGGTGGTGACTCATTTCCAACCAACTCCACGTGGGAGTGCTATTCCCTATCCTATGTACTATGAGGTGATGGTGCACTAGCCTCCACTGATTTCTCTCCATAATGTCTGCTAGGTCACCCTTCTAAATATCCTCCATGTAAATCGACATTAATATCCTATAGTTTTTGTAGTATCTGAGGCAATATACCTGTGACTACCTGATCTTGGGGTGGTAGATCTAATTTCATGTGTAAATCCTCCTCATCTACTCTATGCCTCCTGCACAGACCAAGATGGGATTTAGTATATCATCATCTAGGATTTGTTTCAGTTCTCTATGTTTTAAAATATCATGCAATGTTGTGTGTTCTTGGTTTAGAGTTATGCTAGGTTTTCTTGTTGTGTTTCATGTTTTCAAGTATTCCCAGGGTGCAAGTGTTGAACCCACAGCTTTGATACCAAGTGTAACGCCCACACATTTATAATCTCAAAACAAAATAGAACTAATAATTTCATACTCAAGTTTATAGTAATATTTTAAAAAAAAAAGGTTTTGCAAGGTTAGACATTTCCACAATTAATAAATTTCTTGGTTAAAGTATTTCTACACAACCTTGTGAAAGTCTGAATTAAATTAATAAATAAATATTATTAATTTACTTCCTAAAATATATTTATGGTTTAAAACAATACGTTTACCAATTTCCATAAGTCTAATTAATTATCATGTACCAAGATTCCTTTATTTTCTAACACAAAGTTTTAATTGTTTTATCTAGCCACTAAGTGGCCCCATTTACCCTATTAGCCATGTTATTTTTTTAATTTAAATTTTCTTCTCACTTAAGTGAGTTAGGGTTTAATTTGGGCCATTGGATTGAATCTATCCTAGCCCTTAGATTTGGGTTGCCCTAAATTTTCCTATGGATTTCCTTTTATTTTTGTTTGTGCCAAAACAACATCATTTACCCATTTTTATTTTGCATGTGTTGGAAGAGGAGACGGGGGATAATCCATAAGAGAAAGAAGTGCAACCATTTAGAAATTTTCTTGGTTTTAGTTGTAAAGTTTTTACTATTACAAGATTCTCATTGCTTAATGTAGAGATCCCACCATGGATCTGTTTGTGTTATTTAATGTAAACATTCTTTTTGAGTTCAACAATTGGGTAAGAAATTTCATTTCATTAAATCTATGAATTTTACATATTTGGGTGTCAAAAACTAGGATTGAAAGGCTTAAACCATTAACTTTAATAAATTACAAGTTTTTGGTAGTTTCCTTTTGAGTTTTTTAAGCTTAGATTTCAATTTAATTTCATTCTAGGGTTTTTTTTTTCATAGTCCGAATTTTTAATTTTACATCAAAAGTGACGAAACCTCTACCCTACGTAGGTCAGCATTCCTATGATCTCTACCCTATTTGGGGGGCATTTCATCGACTACTGCTCTGTATTGGGCGGTGGTTCTGAAACTGCCGCTCTGCACAAGGTGGCGATTATGTTTCCTAAAAATAGAACCTTCAATACATGCATTTTTTAACATTTTTTCAAGTTGATTTGGTATTTAATGCAATGTTAATTTTAATTAAAGTGTATTCCATTCATTGGTTGCTATATTGATAGTATATCTAGTTTCATAACTCAAATTACATAAACATCAACTCATTCTCTATTCTTTCCTTTGCAATAAAATGTAAAATTGAGTATAACATCAACTACAATTTATTCTCTTTCACATATTCAATCTTACCAACAAAAGAAAAAGAACTCAAAAACACTTCCTTTAAAATACATCTTTATTTTCCATATATATTTATATATATATATATATTGTAATTTTGAATAACATCCAAATTTAAGAGAGTTTCATTTCAAGCACACTATACAACTTAAGGTTTCTCCTTTCATTATAACATTACAATTTTGAATAAATGAAACTTACAAAGCTTTATTTCAAACATAAAAAGGTTAAAATATTCCACTCTAATTGGGAACAATATATTATTTACAATATGGATAATTCTTCCAACAAGGTCAAAACACGAGTCTTCTTTCCAAGTCATCTCCCAACTTACTAGCTTTCAATTTGCATCAATCACCTCTTCAAAAAATTAGATCACAATACAAAGAAAGAGGTATAGGCAACACTCACTGCCCAATATTTAATCCAATAAGAGGAGAAGCCATCCCCTTATTATCCCCCGAGCCCCAACCAAAGAACAATGAAGATTCTTGTGAAACATTTGAAAACTTTTTACAAGAAGCTTCTACAAAACATACAATCGACAAATCATACAACACATTCAAATGGACATACTCAACAAAATTTACAACTTTGTCAACAACACATAGGCTTGAAATCAAGCCAAAAGGAGCAAGGAGTATGTGAACCACGTCCTTTTTCCTCCCAATTGAAGTAGGAGATCCACCAAAAAGCCTCCATGTGCACAATACAAAACATTCAAATACATCCTTATCTCTCCCCTTGCAAATATAGAAAAAATATTTCCATGTTTTCCTTTTCACTCCCCATAAGTGGAACTCCTAATCACACTCCCTCAAAAATTCATGCCTTACAACTCCCTTTTCCCTCCCCAATGGTCTCATACTTCCATCTCCCTCTCCCTTCTTAAGGCTAGTTACCCAACCCCCAATATATCACATTCACAACACCCATGTAAATACTCATACACACATAATTTTCACATGTACAAACATAAATAATAAAATAAAAAAGGTGGATATCTTAACTCTCCATTAAGCCTTAAAAAATATTCACTCCATTAAGCTTTCAACACCTTCAAACTAAGCACAATACAAATGAAACTCCAAAAATGGTCCAAACATGCAACTCAAGACCAAATTTCCCAAAAGTGCAAGAGACGAAATGAGACAAGTAACCCAAAATATTTCAAATTCAATCAATAAATAAAAATGGGATGTTAAAATGATGAGTTGGATCCATGTAGGATGTCACTTCATCACTCCCCCATTCCAACACATAAGTCAAACACCAAGCCCCAAAACAATAAATGAACATGTAAGGCTTATAACATGTCCACATGACACTCAAAATTTCACACCACGCTTATCAACGAAAAATAAATTGTGGTAAGTAGGAAAGTGTAATTATTTACGATTTTTACACTCCAAAATGCACAATTAAGCCTAAAATGAACTCCCCATACCATAGGTATGGTTTTTGGATGAATTTAAGAGGCATGGGATAAGCTTAACTTGTCCCACAAGCCTCCAAAAAAGCCTCCCAAGTCAAAATCCGAATTTTGAAGTTATGAAAGAGTACACACCACAAAACCCAACACAAATATAATGTACATCCACAAGATTTCAAGGACCATATACCATCATAATTATCCAATTATCACATCCTCTTTTTATTTAACAAATTAAGTTAGATAAGCTAATTAAGGCACATTAATAATTATTAATAAAGTGACTAAAATTTCCCAATAATTAAATACATATAACACAAAATAAAACACACAAAATTAAAAGAAGGGAAAACATTACACCCCATGGCCACACATGTGAGGTCACCCTCAATGGGAAACCTCCTAACTAGGCACGCAATACCACAACATAAACATTAGACACAAGTTTTCAAATTTGGCCATCTTGAAAAACACCCAACATTCCTTTGTGGTTTGTCCCCTATCCCCTTTCGATGTATGATATAATGTCCCTGCAAACACACAAATGATACCTCTCTAGCCTCACAAACGCATCAACAACATTTAGAAATAATATATACACAAAAATCAGTAATCGTCATCTGAAATTAAGTAATTATATCATCTATTAACATATCAAATAATTTGTTTCGAATATCCATGAGATCATAATTCTACTCGGAACATCTAGAGTATAACGTGTCAGTATAAAATCAAAATAATGCAACTCAACATATATAAAACTTTCTACTAGTGTCATCTAGTGTATAATAATTAAAATGTAAATCACAACATGTCAATAGTCCAAATATCTGCGTAGTTTATCCTCTACTTCTCAAAATATAATAATCAAAATGTCTAAGTATCAATCTGACAGTAATATAATCATAATGAAAATAGTTTCGAAGAGGAGTGGGCACTAAATCTTGGCCCCTTTTTTTCAAGTGCCAAGAAATCACAATCCAACTCCAAAGCTTCCAAAAAATCACTCCAAAAGAAAGCTCTTCTAAAATGCAAGAGTCCAAAATAAAACAATTAACCCCAAAATCTTCCAAAAAAAATGAATAAATAAAAAAGGGAGGAGACAAAGGTGATGTGGCTTCATATAGGATGCCACATCATTCCTCCTCCACTCAAAATCACATGGTCAAACCCAATCGCCAAACCACTATAAATTGGTGGTTATAGAGAATCACAACCCTCTTACACACTGAAACTCAAACCCACACCCCTAAACGACATAATTAAAGACTCATGTAAGAAAGGTGCAATTAATTACTATTTTTCTCCATTAAAACACACAAAAAGGCCTATAATAATCTCCTCACATCATAGGCATAGTGGGTTGGTTACTTTAAGAGGTGTGGAACAAGCTTAACTTGTCCCACAAGCCTCCAAAATTGGCTTGAAATTCAAAATCCGAAATTGACATGTAAGAATGAGTACACAACACTCAAAAGTAATAGATTCCTTTCAAATCCAACACTAAAAAAGAACCACCAACCCACATTAAATACCCCCTTATGGTCTTATCACACATTACACTAATTAATCAAGTTTAATCAACTCAAATTGAGCACTTTAACAACCAATAATAAATATGGCTCACAATACATAAAATAATACAAATATTCACAAAATAAATAAAACAAAAAGGAAATCAACATATTTACCCAAGGTCACATTTGAGGTCACCCTTAATGGGGACCTCTTAAAAATATAACAACAATAAACAACATACAATTACACATGTTGTCAAGGTGACCTTTGGCCAATAACTCAAATTCCTTCATTGTTTGTCTCATATCCCCTTTTGTTTGTTGTATTACAATTTCTTGTGAAAATCAAAACAATACCTTTCTGGCCTCGTGGCCAATTTAATGACATCGAGATAATAAAACACACATATATACATATCAATTTATATCATCAATTATCATAGATAAACCATTATCAAAATCAAGTAATTCCCTAATTGTTCACAATTTAAAATATTTCGATTTTATCAATTAATCAATTAACAATTCATCAATTCTTCTTGAAACTTTTGATTTCATAAACCATGATGAGCTCATCAAGCATGCTTTTGAGGATGAGTGATGGAGTCTATTTCATTTAAGAAAATCAAAACAATCCTCTCCTCTTCTTGTTGTTAGGAGATAGCTTTCTCCTCCTTTGTAATGCCTTTGTACCCTATAGGAGTTTGGCCTTCAGAAATTTGGGTTGTCCCCTTGGTGTTGGTCAAGTGTTTTTGGCTTGTCTGTCTTGTGGTTTCCCTTCCTCCTTAGCATTATCTTGTTTGGAGTTCATTGCCTATTCATTTTGTTTCTTCTTTGGGCCTGTTATGCCCTATTTTGTGTTGTTTGTCTCTTCTTCCTTGTTTCCTATCTTTCGGTTGTATAGGGTTCCTAGCAAGCTTCCTAATCCCTTCAAAATCTAATTTTTCTGTATCTAATAAAAAAATAGCAATAAGATCACAAAATCAACTAAATCATCTAGAAAATTCTATATACAAAATCCAATGTGTCAGTACAATAGTAACTCTAGATCATAAAATATTGATATGTCAATCCATACATATAATCCATCATATAAGTCACATCATGTCAAAAGTCTAACACATCTATATTGTCTATCAAATAAGCTAAACAAATATAGTAATTTACATTTATCAATGTCTAAAGATCAAATATGATAACAATGTCTATGGCTCTAATCCAAAGTAATAAAAACCATAGTAATATCAATGTCAAAGAGGAGTGACACTACAATTATTGATTAAATTCTCCCTTTCTTAGTAATTAAGTGTTTTAACCTAAGTTAATTTTTGTGATGTGACTAAAGAGCATTAGTGGGGGTATTTGGTCTTTGGATCTTGTGATTTGAATTGATTTTATTTGATTTTTGGTTGTGTGCACTCCACTCATCCCTGAAAATCACAAATTTGACTTTCAAGCCAATTTTGGAGGCTTGTGGGACAATTTTAGCTTGTTCCACACCTCTTAAAGTGGCCCACTAACTATACCTATGATATGGATGGTTGATTTTAGACCCCATTATGTGTTTTGGATTGGTAAAAAAGGTAAAATTATTTCACTTTCTTCCATTATTTTTAATCATTTCCTTTGGAGGCATGGAGTGGGGGTTAGTTTGTGTAAGAGGGCTTGTCATATCCTCACCCACAAATTTATTATCCTTGGGTTTTATGTTTTACTTGGTGATGTGGAGTTGCAAAGAAGTTCTGTGGCATCCAACATGGAGCCACCTTACCCTCCCTCTCCTCTTTTTCTATTTATGCAATTTAATTTGATGGTTTTGGGGTTACTTTATTTTCTTGTGAACTTGTATTTTGGAGTTTTAGCTTGAGTTTCTTGCTTGAGAGTCGTGAAGCTTGTTTGGACTTGAAATTGAGATTGGAAGGAGCTTAGATTTGGTATTTTGGGATCAAGTTTCCTGCAATGGCAAGGTAGGTACTTCACCCATGAATGTTTTTTATCGTATGTGTGTGTGTGTGTGTGTGTGTGTGTGTGTGTGTGTGTGTGTGTGTGTGTGTGTGTGTGTGTGTTGTGTGTGTGTGTGTGTGTGTGTGTGTGTGTGTGTTATATGTAAATGAATGGTTTGTGTGTTCTTGTTTTGGGACCTTGGGTAGAATGGCCTTAAGTATGGTGTATGAGAAGGTTTATAGGGATCTTTTCAGGGAGGCATAAGAGTATTGTTGTAGATTTTGGAAGGATTTTTGGGGTTGGGTGTTCCACCTTTTTAGATAAGAGAAATTTTTACTTATCTTGTATATTTTATTTGAGGTGCGCATAAGAGATTGTGGGAGGCACAAGAGATGTAGGGAGGCATAAGATTCTTGAGGAAGACATAAGAGTCTTGTGTGGTTGTGTGTTGTGTGTTGGAGGCTATTAAGGTGGGCACTTAATCCCACTGGGAGGCATAAGTGATTTCCCAATAATTTCTTACTCCATTAGCTTTGACTTTTAAGCCTTGTGTTTTGGAAAAGTTGCATGTTATTGTTTTTTGTTGTTTGTGAGTTTAAAATATTTTTTGTTTAAGTGATGTAATGTGGAAGTAATTGTTTAAGCTGCAATTAGTTGTAACCATTGTTTATTTCACTATGATTGGGAATCAGGAGCCAATGATGAGGATAACTTCTTCTCCTTATTGGAATATTGGTTGGGAGGAGAGAGGTTTCCTACTCCTTATTTTTTTTTGTGTCTTGAAGTTGAAGAAAATGGTGGAGCTCAAGTTGAAGTCTTGGATATAGTTGCATTTTATAGAAGACAAGAAGGAGTCCTACTCTTTTATAATTTTTTCCATGTTTTCCCCACATAAGTGGAAGGCTTGCAACTTGAATTTTAAGAGTTTCATATTCTTGTAAATTTATTATGTAAAATTGAGTTGTATTGATTTTCCAATAAATGTATATTGTGGGAAAAAGAAACTATGATATTGAAAGAGAATTGACTAAGATTCCTCAGAAAAAAATGGATTGTTTCCTTGTTAAAATTTGTAATATTGTATTGGTACGAGTTCATTTCAAGAAAAAAAGAAAAGAGTCACTTCATATCCTTATTGTGAGAATTAGTTCATTAAAATTGTTGAAATCATTTTAAAGTTGCATTATGGATTTTCATTTGAAGGGATGGTGTTAAAATATGAAAACAATATATTCATTTTCATTTGTATTATTGGTAGCTTAGATCTAAAAGGAAAAAAATATATATAAAGGAATGCTTGAGTTAATTTTATAATCCAATTTTACCTTGTTGTAATTTTTAACGCCCACTATAACACATATAAATACAACACTGATAAAACCTCGGATACTTTTTTTTTTTATTTGCTTGGATTTTACACGTCAACATAGGTGACCAGAAAGGGCTACAACCAACTCTCAATAACCTTGGTACAATTTTAACCACATGGGAAACAAGGAAACATACAACACCCATCATGAACAGTTCACTTTTCTCTTTAACAAGGCAAAACGTAAAAGTCCAAACATAATAAACAATTACAGTTGAGGACATCCCACGTTGTAAAATATTTTTAAGATTATGTATTTATTAAAAACATCTTTCAAGACCTAGTTTTACAATTTTGGAAGATTCATGTTTTGATTCGAGCAATTCTTCTCACAAAGGTGAACTTCTTTCTTTAATACTATTGACTAATTAGCTTAAGAACAAGTTTTCTAAAGGAGGATCATGTAAAAACTGGCAAAAACCTACTTAATTTGTTTGATTTATAAAGGACACTTCCATATCTCACAAGGTTACTTATTCATACTCAAGCTACTGAATCTTGATTCCTACCTCCATTGCACAAGGTGACGAGTGCAAAATCTAGTTGTGGGGAAAGTACCATTTAGTTTCAGAACTACCACCCCCTTATATAAGGATCAAATGTCTAACATTACTTAATAAATATTACAAAGTACCCAGGCAAGGGTTTAGAGGAAAAAGGTCAAATTGAATTCATCTTCAAGATCTCATTGGTTATTAACCAGTATTTTATTGAGGCTAAGAATTTATCATGTATCGTTAAAAAATTCATTTGGGCTTTGCTTGATTAATCTAGACAAAAGAATGCAACTTAGGTTTTCAAAATCGATGAGCTAGATTTATGCTTTCTTAACCAATTTCCCCCTACTAAAAAAAAACCTAAGATTCTCTCAAAAGTTAAAAATTGATTTCACTTCAATATCATTTATCGTTCTACAACCATAAGGATAAGATTTATTAGATTATCTTAGGTGTATAAGGTAAGTCCTTTTTAAACAAGAAGATAGTTCCTCTTCTTCCACTTAAAGACTTGTGATTTTATCAATGAGATCCCAAATTTCAGTTATTTTTTATTAAATTTTAAAAGGATTACCAACCCCACTTGATTTTTCTTAGAGTTGCATTGTTACAATGACCCAGAAGGGTTACAAAACAAATTTATAACACAAAAGAAGAGTTTAGCATTACTTATTGAGAAAAATATACATGGGTACAACATTTCTACAATAACAAAATATTCATAACCAGGTTGTGAACAAACTAAATCATGTACAAGATTGTGTTACAAGTTTTAGTGTTTAGCTAAATTGTTCATGAAAACATTACTCCACAAAACAAAAGGCCCAAAGGCAACAAGCCGTCCCACTTCTCTACAAACCCCACTCCAAGATCTACAATACATTAAAAATTCTTACTAAGGAACTTCATAAGCAAAACCGAAGCAACCTCTAGAAATATTTCCTTTTTTTCTACCACAGTATCCATCTACACAATTATTAGCCTGAGTCAGTTTGCAAGAACTAAGCATAATAAAAACTATACATAGGAATAGAATGCTACCATTAAAAATATCATAAAAAAACCCTTTTA
Source organism: Taxus chinensis (assembly GCA_019776745.2). Lineage (NCBI taxonomy): Eukaryota > Viridiplantae > Streptophyta > Pinopsida > Cupressales > Taxaceae > Taxus > Taxus chinensis. Next base: position 710,951,272 of record CM034147.1, on the reverse strand, counting down.
TTTAATGAAAAGGGGGGGGTGCCGAGCTCTAAATACTGACAATGCCATTACACATGCGAGAAATTATACCATGTCAAAATTAAGAAGGGAGCCATAAGAATCCGATATGAACATTGTTTAAAGGACAACTTAAGTTTAATCAACAGTATAACAAGTAGGGGGTCAATGACCCGGTAAGTCCGAAACAAAGTGTTGAGTGTATTGGGATTTCAATCATATAATCACATAGATTATATGATTGAAATCCAATAATCAAACATCATCAACATTATCCTAACAATTTCCTAGGATCCAAAAGATTAAAGGTTAGAAATCCAATATCATTCAAAGAAAACAATCCTACATGTTTCAAATAAAATTTACACCACAACAAATCCTACACCTAATTGCTTTCCGGGAACATAGAGAGTAAGTTCCAAAAGGAAATTTCAAACATATGATCATCTTTTCATGCTATGTACAACAATCAAAAAGTACAATAAAGGAAATAACCCATATTTAGTAAAATAAACAATTAAAATAATCTAATGCCACCATCTTACAAAGATTCAAATTATAGTCCCATCAATTTAACTACCCTGAAAACTATATCAATAGAATTTAATCAAACCATCCCAAAGGAACCAAAATTATATCGGGATTGATCAATTTAATTTCACTCAAGTAATACAAGTGGTCGAATAATATTAATCGTTAATTCATATACCAACATTGATGATATTTGGTCATGCCAAAACTATATACTAGTAGCACTAATTACCAATTAGATGCATGTATATAATGATACTGGTCATTAATTATTACATTATTCTCAATGATATCCTATCCTACCCATTTATATATATACAGGTAACTTTAATACTCTACATCATAGATATACCCTTATTCGTACTAATGGTGTGGAATTGCACATTTCAATAGGATTCCAACCCAAACCCCCCCACTAATTATGTACGAACACATCTAAACAATGACCCATTCTAACAAAATAGATCTCCAATAATGAACAAAGATACACAAGTCAAAAACAAAATTACATTTACTCAAATCTCTAGGATTTTGTTCCAGTATGTAAATATATCTCTCAGAAGAAACCCTAGTTTAATGGGTATTTCTTCTACACCCCTCCAATCTGAGATACATGAACACATATCAAAATAATAAAATTTATCAATGATCTCTCTTATCATTCACCCAAAAATAAAAGAAAAAACTTACAGTAAGACATCTGTGAATGTTTTCCCTAATATTTACCACTAAACATCAAATCCTTGTAGCAATATCACAACAATATATACATGATCCGTAATCCTTTTTTAAAAAGGGATTTGATATATTTTATAAAATAAAATATTACCCTTACAACCATAGACACAAATTACATAGAATGTATAAGCCAAAGGTATTATCCAGTGTGTCTACTATGCAATAACAAAAACACGTCTGCAATATTTATATTAAACTGTTCTTTATTCCTTAATATCAAATAATAAGCACAGATTCATTTACCTTCAAGGATAACAAGGGACACAAAGATCCACAAGAAACTAAATGATATTTGCGTATATAAATAAAACATATCTCAATACCCAAAATCAAAAACCACAAAACACCCCACAAGCACATATGAGAAATTGCCAATATAATCATTATAGAGGAATAAACAACAAGAAGATGGGTAATTCAATTCATTCAACCATTGGCATATAGGAAACAAAAAGAATAAGTGAAAATCATGTGGCAAAACCATTTACAGACCCACATCTAGCAAGGAATTATCCTAAGAAACAACTAACACAAGAAAGAAACTACAAGCATAGCCTGGAGGATGCGAATCGATTGCAAAACAACCATAAAACTCTAAGCAACTGCCACTTCAGAAAATAAAAGAAACTACCAACAACAGGACATCCTCTTCATTTGTGCAAACTGAGGCTTGGTCTACGGAAGTGACCAACAAAACAATAAAATAATTTAACGATAATTAATAATGAGATTGTTGACCATTGACACTAAAACAATGAAATAATTTATGATCGGTAATTAGAATATTATTATTATTATTGATATTATTTTACAAATTAAAATAATTATTAATCATAATCATAATAGTCAATAGTCAAGCTCGATAACTAATAATAATATCCACAGGATCGACAATAAATAATAATGATTATTATATGGATATTACTTTTAACCGAACATGCCCTTAAAAACCAAACCACTATTTAAGCCACCTATAGAATTCAAGAAAACAATTTTCCTTTAATAGGCTAATCGTAAAGGATGTTACAGAGGCCCACAACTAGAGACATCGACAATGACACAAGAAGGAAAGATGGAGAGGAAGGATTCTAATCCTTCACTGTGACAGTGTCGAAGTCAACTAATTGTAGTGCCAACTATAAAATAACATTAAAATGTAATTAAATAAGTATAGATAAACAGAGAAGTGTGTGAATACCTTTAGTTCAGTGGAGAGTGGAGTGTTGTAGGTGGGCTAACAAGGCACATGGGCATCGTTAATGGCCAATCAAAACTATCATTTTTCCTGGCATGATGATAAAATCACTTTATTTTCGATCCCTGTGCGTCAACCACATAAAAACCCAAGTTCTTATTGTAAATTTAGTAGAAAATGGGATCATTACAGCTGTGATAGTGGCTATGGCCACGCAATATTTCATTTGGACATAACAAACCCCCGAGATATGAAAATTTGTTGGCAAGTTTGGGTATGTGGTAAGCTCAATTGTACTAAGGCTTGGATGGGTGAAAACAAGTCTCCAACGTTTCCAATTTACCTTTGTCTGATTTCACCCAGCCTGTAACAATAGAAGGATTTTCACTCTTGCTCCCAGTTAGTGCAAAACTGAGGATTTTCTCATATGTTTTGTCGCAAGTGCTCCATCAGACAGGTACTATCATCACCAATCCGACACTATGATAATTCTTCACCGGGAACTCCTCGTGCTATGATTATTTACTAATGCACAGCCTTTAGTTTGGTGGATGTAATCTAGAAACAAAACAACAACATAACACAAGAATACCATCGACTATGATAAGACAGAATGATGACAAATTTGAAATATCAAAATAAATTATAATATTAACATGAAACTGTTACAATCTCACCCATGAGGTACTTCAAGTGTTATTTCCTTCACTTTCCTTTCACCAAGACTATGGGAGAAACTTTACAATTACACCTCTTAATGGCTTCTTCAACACACCTTTAAACTGATGGCTTCCTTCGCACACTTCCTACAATATTTCTCACTGCTTCCTTCTATGCTAAATGAGGGGGGTGGCCTCTCTATTTATAGAACTTCCAGGCTTATCCATCTTATCTCTAAGATAGGATAAGAAATCCACTCTGACGAATCATATTCCATACCTTAACTCTTATATGTACATGTAAGCTTATCTGTTAAGATAAGATAAACCTTATCATTTTACATGGGTTCCACATTTTTAGACTTTTTACAAATAAAATACACAAAATATTTATGACCTCACTCCTTGTCTTTATTACCAATATAATATTTCTAATTCCTAATCATGTAGACCCTACTTCTCTAATTACCCAAACTTTGACATTTTAACATTACCGGACCACTTACGACAAATATTTAATTTTTACAACATTCCTATTGTACTTTGACTATTACCATACTCCACATTATTGGCGGTTTTGTATGGACGACGTCATTATCTTCTATCAGACGATGCTACTAATTACACTTAAAAACATCCTATTCCTAATACATACATTAATGAAATAGAAATTACGAAGGAAAATTTTAGTGTCAACATCTTCCCCCTCCCTAACTTCTACTCCGTCCTCGGAGTAGACTATTCTGGTGCTTGAAAAATCTTCAACTTGTCGTGGTTGACCCATTTCGTAATGGGAGTGCCATCCAATTCCTCTAGTCGGTACGTACCATTTTCATGCACAGTTGCTATTTTGTAGGGCCCCATCCATTTTGGAAGAAATTTTCTTTGTCTTCTTTTTTTGTTTCTGGAATCATATACTAGAACCAAGTCATTCACATGAAATGGAGACCACCGGATCTTTTGATCAAAGCATTCCTTCTGCTTCATTTTCTTCTTATGGCTTGTATTCTTTACTATTTCTCTCATTTCCTCCAGCAATTGAAGATGTACCAACCTTTCTTTTACTGAATCACTTTCATCCATCCTTTCATTTTTCATAACTCTCACAGTGGGAATATGAAACTCAATAGGAAGAACTGGATCAATGCCAGAGGCCAACTGAAATGGGGAGTATCCTGTTGCTGACTTTGATGTTGCCCTATATGCCCAAAATGATGCATGAATCCTTTTATCCCATTTATGTACCTGCAAGGCTTCATCTTTTTCTAGAATTTGACACAACAAAAAATTTGTTTGTTCCACTTGTCCATTTGTGCTTGGCTTGTATGTTGTTGCCTTCCTGTGCTTAATAGAAAACTTATTGACTAGGGCTTCTACCACCTCATTAATGAAGTGGCTTCCTTGATCTGTTACAATTTCTAATGGGCAACCAAATCTGGTGACAATGCGTTCATACATGAACCTTGCCACTTCATCCATGGAAGCTGTTTTCAATGGCCTAGCTTCAACCCACTTGGTTAAATAATCTGTGGCAACTACAATATACTTATTTTGGCGTGATGTAGTTAGAAGTGGACCTACAATGTCTATTCCCCACTTTTCAAAGGGACCAATGGGAAGAATAGGACATAATGGAGTTGATGAAGCCTTACGGTTACCATGTGTTTGACAAATATCACATGTCTTACAATAATTAAATAACAATCTTTAAAAAGAGTGGGCCAATGATACCCTGCATCCAAGATCCTTCTTGCTGTAAGTTGTCTAGAGAAGTGCCCTCCACACGTACCATTGTGGAATTCTTCTAGTAGTTCCTTCCCTTGATCACGTTCAACTGCCCTCTTGTATTGTCCATCAGGTCCTATTCAAAATAATACTCCATGCAGAATAGAATATGGACGACTGGCTTGAGTAATCTTTCTCTTAGTCTTTGCATTGGCACCATTAGGAAACTTGAATTCATTCAGATAATTCCAAATATCTATGTATTCACTAGGGATTGTGTCAAGGGATAACAATGTTGCATCGAGGAAATCATCATCATCAGAAGATGATCCTAAACCATCATACACTCGAGAGAGTGCATCTGCATTGACATGCTTCTTTCCTGGCCTATCTATAATATCAAATTCAAACTCTTATAGCAAAATTATCCATCTTGCTATCCTCCCTGATGGGTTAGGCTTATTTATAATATATTTTAGAGCCTGATGATCTGTTACAACTAGAAATTTTTTCCCTAGCAAGTAATTTCTAAACTTCTTTACAACAAAAATGATAGTTAGAGCCTCTTTTTCAGTTACAGTATAATTTACCTCAGCACTGCTCATTTGTCTGCTCCCAAAGTAAATTGGATGTTCATTCCCATTTTCATCCTTTTGGCTCAAAGTACTTCCTAGTGCTGCATCTAAGGCATCAGTGTACACAATGAATGGCTTGCTCGAATCTGGATTGTTCAAAACAGGTGAAGACACCAGGGCTTCCTTCAATTGTCCAAAAGCTTCATGCACCTTATTTACTAGTTCATAAGTAACATCCTTCTTCAAGAACTTGGTTAGTGGCTATGCAATATTTGAGAAATTCTTGATGAACCTTTTATAGTAACCCACATGGCCTAAAAATGATCTCAACTTACTTCTATTAAGAGGAAATGGTAAATCTTTTATTTTTGAAACTTTATCAGGATCAGTACCAATACCATCTCTAGATACAACATGCCCTAACAAAACGCCTTTAGAACATCCAAAGACACACTTTGTAGGGTTTAGTGAGGCTTGTGCTTCATTTAACCTTTGAAATGCTATCTCCATTTGGTGTAGGTGGTCCAACTTTCTCCCATAGATGCAAAAATCATCCAGAAATACTCTGATGAAGGTCCCAATGTAGGGTTCGAACACCCTATTCATCAAACGTTGGAATGTTACTGGAGCATTACACAACCCAAAAGACATAACTCTATAAGCAAAAGTTCCCCAAGGAGTGGTGAACGTGGTCTTCAGCTAATCTTTCTCTGTTATACAAACTTGGTTGTAACCGCTATATCCATCAGCAAAACTATAGCACTCCTGGCCAGCTACTTCGTCCAAGATCTGATCTAAAAATGGAAGAGGGTAATGATCCTTCTTTGTTTCCTTATTGAGCTTCCTGTAATCAACACAAATGCGTAGCTTTCCATCCTTTGTTATTGAGATCACAATGGGAGAAACCCGTTCTGAATTCTCCACAGTAAATATGAATCCTGCATCAAGTAACTTATCTATTTCTTCTTTTACAGTCTTGGAAAAATTAGGATTCATTCTATATGGCATTTGCTTTATGGGCTTAGCACCATCTACCAGCTCAATACAATGTTCTACCCAGCTTACTTGATGGAGTTCCTTGTAATCAAAAGTGAATAGGTGTATGTACCTTCGAAAGAGCTGGAGGTAGGATTCCTTCTCACTCTCCATCACAGCATCACCAATCTTTATTTGTTAGAGACGATCATCAACTTCTTCTTCAGATAATTTTATGGGGTCATGAGTTGGTGTGACTGGAAGGATATCCATGACTGAAACATCCACCTCGCTTTCTTCATCTTCAGTGTCCACTTCACTGGTACTAGAGTAATCAGAGGATGTCCAATCATCAGTTTCATCACTTGAATCTACAGGTTCTACCTTATGATGTCGAGGGATCACATTTATCTTCACCCTCTCTCTACCACGTCCAAGTGTCATGAAACCTTCATTCCAGTAGTTTCTGGCATGAACTCTCCTTAGCCATGGTCTTCCCAGCAGCATTGGGTACGCAACAGTACCATTTTTCATCACCTGAAAGTATACCACACATACCACACCCATAACAGATATTGCCACATTTGAAACTACACCTTCTGGTTTAGTTTTTCCTTTATTTAATGACCTTAACATAAGTGTTGAAGGGCGATCAATTTTTAAACCCAACATATTCATTACAGACTTGGTCATTACATTAACTGCAGCACCTCCATCAACTAAGACATCATGAATTGAAATACCATTACATAATACCTCAGCTTGTGGAGTATAGGGATATGCCTCTGCCTCCAAAACAGGGACCTCAACCTCCTTCCTTCTTCGAGCATTGAGTCCACCTCGCAACTGCCGCCTCTTCTCAGAAGACATAGCCAAGAGTTGAGCATATGTAATATTTGCAGGGCTTTTGGACAGATCTTCCAAGATGGAGTATGGTCCTTGCTCCTGTGAAATTAGAAAATCCTGCACACCCAACTTTCTTCTCCTATGTTTCTTACTAGTTTCTTCTTTCATCTTCTTAGGATCATTTCCATCTTGATTATCTTTTTCTTTCTTTCTTTTTGTTACAAACACATCTACTTCATTATTTCTGCTCTTATCTACTACATCAAAAGAATTCACAGGTGCTTTTCCTTTATCATTATCTCCTTTACCAGATGTAGAAGCTCTATCTGGACAATTATACTTATAATGACCCTTTTTATAACAACCATAACAAACAACTTCAGAAATATTTCTTTTTGGACCTCTATCTCCTCCCTGAGAACTAAATTCCTTTCCTTGAAGAAGATTAATAGTTAACTGACCCATCTTTTTGAGCAGATCTTCATACTTGGTAGAGGTACTAGGAGAAATATTTGTGCTCACCGAGAGTGGTTGTGGATTCTGGACCAAAGGTGCTGGTGTAGGCTCTACTTTAGCAACAATTTCTTTGGGCTCCTCTTCCATGCTTTCTTCTTGCCTTCTTGCAATCTCCTTTGCTTGTTCAATGGTAGCTGGGCGGTCATACTTCACTCGTTGTCTGATCTCTGGCTTCATCCCAAGAATGAAGTGCTTACAGAGGAGATTATCCATGCCATTCATCAACCCATCCGCTAGTCCTTCCTTCCGGATCTAGGCATCGAGCTTCCTCCTTAGCTCTAGAACACGAGCATGATAATCCCTTATCTTCTCCTTCTCTCCTTGGGATAGCTTTGTGATCTCGATCATGAGATCTGCATATTTCTGTTGTTAACCAAATTCTTCAAGAAAACTTTCAGTTAATAAATCCCATGAATTTTCACATTATCACCTAGTGTTTCAAACCACCTAAGTGCTGAACCATCCAAAAAGGTAGGAAAAAATTTAGTCCATTTTCCCTTCTTATAAGGCCATTACAAATACAAGATCGCTTAAACTCTTGAATGAAAGAAGAAGCATCTTCATTAGATTGAGCTGAAAAAATAGGAATCTTTCCCATTTTCAAAAGTAACCACCGTGAAATACCAACTCACAAGTAAAATCAACAAGACTTATGCGTACAAATAATTGGAATCACTATACTAGAAAGTGACTTTACACCTTTCTACAGTAAAATAGAAATGACCACGGTAAACTATGGTAAAACTTGACTTACTGCGATAAAAACTGACTTTATTGTGGTAAACACTATTACGGTAAAAAGTGAAGTTACTACTGTAAATACTATTCACGGTAAAAAGTGACTTTAGTGCGGTAAATACTATTCCAGCAAAAATGACTTTACCATGGTAACTACTATTCATGGCAAAAATGACTTTACCATGGTAACTATTATGCACAGTAAAAACAAGGTTACCCTCTAATTGATTTTTGACTAAGTGGGAATATCTCTCCAGAAAATCCACCAACGAGAAATGGTCTCGGCAACGGAACCAAAATGTCATCACCAATCTAGCACTATGATAATTCTTCACCGGGAACTCCTCGTGCTATGATTATTTACTAATGCACAGCCTTTAGTTTCGTCGATGTAATCTAGAAACAAAACAACAACATAACACAAGAATACCATCGACTATGATAAGACAAAATGATGACAAATCTGAAATATCAAAATAAATTATAATATTAACATGAAACTATTACAATCTCACCCATGAGGTACTTCAAGTGTTATTGACTTCACGTACCTTTCACCAAGACTATGGGAGAAACTTTACAATTACACCTCTTAATGGCTTCTTCAACACACCTTTAAACTGATGGCTTCCTTCGCACACTTCCTATAATATTTCTCACTGCTTCCTTCTATGCTAAATGAGGGGGGTGGCCTCTCTATTTATATAACTTCTAGGCTTATCCATCCTATCTCTAAGATAGGATAAGAAATCCACTCTGACAAATCATATTCCATACCTTAACTCTTATCTGTACATGTAAGCTTATCTATTAAGATAAGATAAACCTTATCATTTTAAATGGGTTCCACATTTTTAGACTTTTTACAAATAAAATACATAAAATATTTATGACCTCACTCCTTGTCTTTATTACCAATATAATATTTCTAATTCCTAATCATGTAGACCCTACTTCTCTAATTACCTAAACTTTGACATTTTAACATTACCGGACCACTTACGACAAATATTTACTTTTTACAACATTCCTATTGTACTTTGATTGTTACCGTACTCCACATTATTGGCAGCACCATACTGACGACGCCGTTATCTTCTATCAGACGCTACTATTAATTACACTTAACAACATCCTATTCCTAATACATACATTAATGAAATAGAAATTACGGAGGAAAATTTTAGTGTCAACAGTACGCAATTGTGGAAGTATGATTTTGACATGTGAACTATCAGAAGGAACATTTGAAATAAATGTGGTGTCGTGGACTCCACTGACTGTAGGATATATGCAAAATGCTTTTTTTAAAGGCTTTACTAACTTTCAAGCAAATAGAATCAAAATATTTAGAGCCAAATATTCTTCTTCTTCTGATATCACTTTTCCCTAGCCATAATACTAGCTGGAGACTGCAGAGGTTCTTGGATAGAATCATAACAAAAGTGATATTTTTAGTTTTTTCCTTCAACCTTATCTCCTACTCAATAACTTCCATCATCTAGGATGGAGACTTTGGGTTGTGAGTTGATACTGTGATAAAAAATGATGAGAGTTTGATTAATGGGAGTATCCACATTACTAGATTCAAATCCATCACATAGTTTTCTAAATAGAGAAGATGACTAATGAGAGTTTTAACCAAAGTAATTCGACACTTCATCTACTCTAGGATTTACTTTTCAAATATTTCTGGGTTTTGGGGGTGATTGTTTTACTCTCTACCATAACATCTTGATTTCTTTAGATTTACGTGTGTTTCTTCACTGGCTCAGTCTCACTTGTAACTCAACTGTTATTTGTTTGATCTCCTTCCTTGAGTCATGTGTGTCCTCCACTTATCTTGAGCTTGGTTTAGTGGTTTCTTACAAGGTTTTTGATCTACCTATCAAATTATTCAAGAGATGTGGTCGTATGGATTTTTCCTTACCATGTAAGATTCTTCTGGTTTGTATTTGGCAGAGGCTTATAGTTTCTATGGAGGGATTTCTTGCATTGGTGTGAACAAATCCTGTTGCATTACATCTACAATAAGCATGTATGTGGGTATGTATGGATTTATTAGTCATGTTGGCTATCCTGAGGGAGCTCCAAACATTATCATCAAACACCATTAAACATGTACTTATAATTCTACGTTTAAATTCTTGGTTATTGAAGATCACATAAGAATACGAGGACTAGGCTAACTTCTTTAAGGGGTTCTAAAATATTATTATTGGCATACCATTTAAACTTGTGTGGTTTTTATTAATAGTCATGTGCAAAATGGGTTCCTTGGAAAATACTTTGAGGATTTTAAGCAAAGGTGAAATTATAAAATTGTAGATGCTCGAGAACTCTTTGAAGAAATTCCCAAGTGAGATGCTGAACTGAATCCCATAGGTTTGACCGGATTTGTTCCTCTAAGCATGGTTCATCTCTCCTTATCTTTCATAATTCTCGTACTTTAGTTTTTTTATTTTGCAACGAAATCTAATTTTAAGAGCTTAGGATTATAATATATTTAATTGTATAATAATTACTTGTTACAAAAAAATAAAATGTCATATTGTAACTGACACAATCAAATTAACCATTTTGTACTCAACCACGAACTTAAACCCTCATTTTGAGGTGATTTAGAAAACTACCTAATCAAACTAGATCACTACAGTATTGTTTTATCGACAAGTTGAGGTTGACTTCCTGGTAAATATGTTGACCATCTCCTGGTTTAATTAGATAAATTACAATTTCTGGGGACTCGCAAAGTAACCTTCGTAACTCTAGAAAAGGGAGGTTTAGCTTCCTTTACATACCATGTTATGTGAGGTGTCATTTCAATCCTTGGATTGACCCCAAAATGAAAATTTGTGACCTTTTTTACACCCTTATAGGAGTCTTGTTACACTTTTTTGCAGCGGTAGGAAGCTGTTAAATCTAAAAAGTTGGCTTTTTTTTTGAACCGCCATTTTAAACCGAGGTAGAGAAATTATTATCTGCCTTCGTAAACCTCTAGTACTTTTACTACAAAATTACCTGAGACCTTCGGTTCGGAAAAATCATATTTCAGGTTAGTTTGGAAAAAGGCATTTTGTAGGCCTCTGGTCACAATTTGACGATGTCAAACTGGACCAATTACAACTTGTCGTTCCATAAAACATGTCACCATTTGAAAAATAATTTTCTACTTCTCAGTTCTGTCGACTTTGACGAATTCTCAATATATAGGGGAACTTTTAGGAAGTTTTTCGTTACGCATTCATCCATCAAACTTCATTTTTGGATGTGGTTTTCTAAGCCCACAAGCTCATTTTTTATCATTAACAACTAGCTCAGTTATGACTGATGGCCCCATAAAATCAGACGCTAATCGTAAAGCATTCGCCAGTTCTGAATTTTTTCGGTTCCTATGAAATCTTGGTATATAAGTGGACACATAGAAATTTAACCGTGGTGTGTTTTCTCATCGGTAGACAACTTTTTAAATTGGTTTCTTAGCCTCCGAGCCTGATTTGAACATTTTTGTAGCTAGCAGGAAAATGTTAAAAGAGAGTGGTAGGACCCCTTGTCAGGATTCCAAACCACTGTAGAAAATTTTGACACATGTAAATAACTGTTTGAAACTCTATAGTGTAACTTGTTGTGTGAAATAGAAATTTTGACAAAATGGTGTTTCTCTCTCTTCCTTTCTCTTTCTCTCTCCTTTTACGAAATGAAGTGAAATGAAATGAATACATATTTTCTAAACCTTTTATTTCGAATAAAAATTATAATTATTATTATATACAAATGGGAAACTAAAGACATTAATTATGTTATATTAGGGTGGATTCCATGCCAACGATTTATCGTTGATTTCATGCTCATATGGTTTTGTAGGATGCAAGAATGATGGTGAAAAGGAGACGTGTAATTCATTATTTATTATTGTAAGTTTTATAGGTCATTATAAAATGAATATATGTATATATGTATGGGATTCTAGTTTCAGGGACATCTAGGAAATGTGCGTTTAATCAAAGGTTCAATTTGATTCATAGTTATGTATGGTAAAAAGGTTTGATATATATACATGCTAAATGAATTTGAATTTAATATCTTGTAGTGTAATTTAAGTGTTCAATAAGTGATTAATTAATTAGTGTGTTGTATTCTTACCTTGTAAATGTAATAAAGAGATTTAATTAGAACACTCAACCCTTGTATAAGATTCATGCATAACATGTCTCCATGTGTGATCCTTCTTACCATAGAAGAGATTGAAACCATAGAATGAACTTAAATTTTACACTTGATAGAACCTCCTATTTTAGGTAAATAAAAAACCCTAGTTTGAGTTTACCATCATAGTCATTATGTTTAGCGACATTTTCGTGAACCCATATCATAGGAACGACATGGTCCAACTTTATCCGGAGTATGTGGTTTCCTTCTAGGTTTGGTAACCACGAGGAGAATGTATTCTCTCTAGGTTTCACACTGTGTTGAGTGGTGAAGACCACATTGGAAGTCATTTTAAGAGTCCTTGTTTGAAGCAAGGACTATGCGGTGTAACCAAACCATTTATGGAGTAAGTAGAACTATTAATCCCTAGGTATCCTAGTGGACTAATAAGCCTTACAAAGTTAGATCTATGATTTTCTTGTCATTGAATAAACTCTTTTTGAGACCCCCAGATGACGCAAATGGAGAGAGTGAAATAGTTGTTCTATGACTTAAACTCTTGTTAATTAACTATTTAGATCCTCCCAGTTAAATGTGTTACCTTGGTTTCTATCAACATAATAGCTTGGAATTTTCTTGAAGGCGGTTTAGCATAAATATGTCCTCTCGCCTTAAAATCATATATAGTTGAGGCATAGATCATTAGGTGCATTTGAAATTAATCTAAACCTCAGCTGATTATGAGGTTAACTTGGGGTTCGTGTGTAGTTACAAGGCTTCCAATCATATATGCTTCTTCAAGATGTTAGACAATTACTTCTGTAACTCCTATTACAAAACATTGATAATAATGAGACCATAATGTGATGTAAAAGTAAAGCGTATAAGAGAAAAAAAAAAAACATATTTGAGGTTAGGGATAATTCCACTCTTGGAGTCCTTATAACTCAATTAAACATTTTCATGTGTTACAAAGAATATGAGTTTCCCTTGGTGAGATCAAACTTCGAGAAAAAACAGAAGATATATAAAAAAATATATAAATACAATTTATGTTGTGGGAATGTTTGAATCAGGAAATAAATATACCGTGATCGAAGAATGTTTATGGGAAAAGGTATCTTGAATCTAAACCACCCACCTTAAATCCTAATATTGATTTCTGGACATCAAGTCAGATTCACTTGAGTTGTAAGGGTAAAATGTAGACTTTGAATAATTGTTTTGAGAAGCATATTCTTAACATAAGAACAAAACAATTACGTACTTTATATGCAATTTGAATTATGCAAAATAAGTATTTAAGTTATGGAAATTTCTGAAAAGGATAAAAGCCAACTTAAAATGGTCAAACTATAAATTAAATGTGGAATGAACTTAAGAATCTGTAGGTGGAAAAAAGAAGAAAATTATCCATGCACAATAATGCTCTAGGAATGTTAATCGTAACTAAGATGAAATTGAAGAAATGGTGTGTTATGGGTTTACCAATCCAAGAGTCCCTTTCTTATGGTTGGTTCATTACTAGTATCCATTCATTGGGAAAATTGTGGGATCGACATGTCTATGGTGTTGTCATGTGTTTATATGAGTTGATGACTTGTAAGTAAAGTTGTATGCGTCTTTGAGTATTCTTTACTTGGATCCTACTAGTGCAGAGTCATAGCACCCTCGAATGGTTTTGAGTGTGAGTGGGGCATTTGGTGTGATTACACAACATTGGACCATCTCTCAAGCTATGGGACTTACAAAACTTGAGATGGACCTCTGGAGAAAGCTGGTTCTTGCTTCCTTATCTACCTGCCACAAGCTATTCCAGTGCCAATAGAATCTAATTAATCCTAATCTAACCATTCCAAAGGGACAGGGAGAGAGAGAAGGGTGAAATAAAGCCTACACTAAGAAGTGATACACCAGAAAAGGAAGTGGTGAGATACTCTGTTGAGGGATAATGAAACAGAGAAAAGGGGAATGAGAGAGGTTAGATAGAAGCGACACAGACCTAAATCCAAATACGTGATTAAAAGTCGATGAAGCATGACATCATGCACTTGTAAACGTGAAATACATACACATGGAGCAACCATGAGATAGAGAGGCACAAAGAAACAACAAAATAATGCCAAGGGTTGAAAGACGCCATGAACCAAGATTTTATTGCTCTATAAGCTGCACATACTATTACATGGGTTCTCAGAGGCACAAAATATGGTCTCCAGGCCTAGCAAAAGGATTACAACTCAAACAGAGTCAGGAAGTAACTTGACAGAGTTTCCCCACATCCCAGAATGTCCCTCTCTTCTCTAATGAGAAGTGTTACAATATATAGATGATAAAAAATAGAGGGAAAGAAGAGAAGATCGATCTTGCTCTTAAAGTTCAACCACCAATCATCAATGCCCCCTGTGAATCCAATCACAATTTGTCGAGTCTAGTTCCCTATGTATTTTTGGCATGTTGACAAAGGAAGAACAGTGGATCGAATCAAATCAGATCTGGTAGTTGAAATAATTGGATTCTGCATTAATGGCCTAAATGATGTTTTCCCATTTTTCTCCAACCTAGCCTTATCAAAATTAAAGTTTCAGGCTCCCATGGCATAGACAAGGTCGAGACCTTTCCAATAGTGTCAATTTTTTTGAATTTCAGGTGTTGGATCGAAAGATATGTCAATTTGAATATTTGAGTCGGGTTTATACAAAAATAGCAAATATCAGTTAGTAGAACGGGTCCGTGGGCCTGAAACACACTTTGTGCCTGTTGGCACCAAAAATACAAAATGCAAATATTTTCCCCACAGCCTTGCAATTCATTTTTTCAAAAACCATCTTCAGCCCTGCCAATCTGCATTTTTCCATTTGGGCAAAAAATCACTCTAAGGCCTGCCGGCCCGCATGCAATTTAGGCTTGACACGTGGCTCCTTGGGCATCAGCGGAGGTGCGGTTCATTTTTATACTTTACACCTTTTGAGACAAAAATTTAGAATTTCCTCTTACAACCCACCTTCCCGCTTTGACTTTTCAACATGGCCATGTGGCAAGCCGGCGGGTTTTTGGGGAATGCTTTTGGATTTTTCTTTTGAAGATGTGCTGAAGAGACATGTCACGCCTTCCCATGGCTTGCTCAGTTTCCTTATGCTTTAGTTAAGTCATTTTTTCTTGGCAGGGCCATAAGTCTGACCCAGGACATGTGGAGACTTGGCGCTTGTTTGAAATCTAGCTCAGGATTTTACCTTCAAAGTAGCATCGTGCTGACACTTGGCTCCTTCTGCTGGCTTGCCTCTGCTTTTACTATTGAACCCCTGAATCTGTCCCTTTCTTGACCTGGGACACATGGCAAGCCTGCACTCATTTGAGTCTCCACTTTGGGTCACACCTTTGAATTTACGTTGATGGAACATGTGGTGCCATCCATTAGCCAACTCTATACTTAGCCAATTTGATCCAATGCCTTTTTTAGTCTTGGGACATGTGGAGCCCTGACGCTTGTTTGAAAACCCACTTAGGATTTTACCTTTGAAGTAGCATCGTTCTAACACTTGGCTTCTACCACTGGCCTGTATTTATACTTAGTCATTTTAGGCCCACTCTTTCCCACTTTTTAACTTGGACTACGTGGCAAGCCCACTCTAGTTTGTGACCTTCTCTTTAGATGCATCTTTTGGAAATGCACTAAGCCGAAACATGGTGCCTTCCATGAGTCCATTTATAGTTGGGTAGTTCCGGATGTAAATTAAATCATATGCAAAGTCTGAAACTTTGAAGCCCCTTGATTCAATATTCTAATGTCAAGCTTTGATCTCTCTTAAAGCTGTTCAGCCCCATTTTTTGACCCTACTCCATTTTTGAGCCTGTCTACAACCTGATCATTAGATTTGAAATGTGGGATCATTTAACAGTCACTTCCCTTAGATTTCTTCTCTGTGGGGTTGTTTGATCCTTTGCAGACCCTGCACCTCCATTATAGAGTCCTGTTGTTGCCTTATTATTGGATTTGAATGTGATTTCTCTGGTTTCTTCTGTGCGAGGTTGTGTTTGACCATTTTTTCTCAGGGGGAAAATTTGGGATAATAATTTGGTGACTCAAAATGACATCTGCCTACTAGATGAAGGGACCAGTATCCTTGAAGCATCCATTAAGGTGTGGATTCAAGAACGATAGCCTGATACTGATCATTTTTTCTTTTAAAATTCTCCCTGATTTCCTGCATCCTGCTGACCCTGAACTCACCCCACTGGGGATTTTCCTACTCCCAAGAATGGATTGTCTCGAATCCAATTTTAGTTTCTCTGTATATTATGTTTTATTTGAAACTAGAAATTGTTGCCAGGAAACTATGGATCTTTTTGTCGTGAATACTGAAGGGCCTGGCTTCTACACCTTTGGAGGAATACAAAAAAAAAATTATGTACAAAGAAAAAAATCATACATGCCTCAAATGAGACATGCAGAGTGTGCACAAGCACTTCTTCTGCTAAAAACAAAACCTAATCCTACTCCTATACTAACCAGAGAGAAAAGGGGACTCAAAAAAATCCTGTAATTGGCAGGGAGAAGTAGCTTCCTTTTCTTAAAAGGGTCAGCCATGTAAATGATTTGTCACTAAATATGGCTTCTTGGATGAGTGAAAAAATGACTTTAAGCTGATCCTCCACCCATATCTTCAAGGTATCAACATTAATAAAAAATACCTCCTCAAGCTGATTTGCATTGGACCCATGGAGGTGTTGATGGTGACCCTTAGTGCTTTGATACTCATCGGCATGCCCTGAAGTGGGCATGACTAGTTTTGGCTTCTCCCTTGGCTCCAATGAATCTAAGTATCAAATTGGGCAAGGTATGGTCCTTTGAATTTGCCCCTTGCTCTGAATTTTAACTCCACTTGAATGGAGTCTTCTTGTTGATTTTCCTGGATGGTTGATGTGATAGAGATGATAGCCTCATACTCTTTCCTTTCCTCTATAGTAGGTTTGACTTTTGGAAGATCAAAATCTTCCAACTCTGGTTCAGGAGGCATGTTGCAAACTACAGGTTGTGCTTGCACGTTATCCTCCATGGTAGCAGGTTCTTGTGGTTGAAGAATGAATGATGGGGGAGAAAAGATTGCAATTTCAACTAGATCCTTTTCATCAAAACATTATTTTGATTCTAATAGGAAATAAAAATCTTTACTGTCCTGTTGTAGCACGGTCTCTCCTCCTTGCATGGTGATCTTAAAATCTTCGTTATTTTCACCATATGGAGCTTCATCTTCAAACATAAAGCTAGTGAGTTCAGGCTCTTCCAAAAAATTAGAATTTTGGAGTTGTCAAATGGGAGAGGGTTCTGTAATTTCTTGTGAGACAGTCTCATGATTCAGTAGCCTTTGAATCTGTCTTGGTCACCTCCATAAGATCCTCTTTAACTGGACTTGGAGCTGATTGTTCTTCTTCCTTCTAACTGATTGTGTAGCTTGGGTTGGATCAACATTCTCCTCAGAAAAAGTTCCTTTATGAACACTACGTTCAGAGAAAATAGATTTTTGATGTTCTCCTTCTTGTTCTTTTTCTTCTTCTACTGCAAACTTAGCCTCAGCCACCACTGGATATTTAACCTTGACCTCCTCTGTTGGCTTGAACATCAAGGGAATCTTTGTAAACCCAAACCTGAAAGCCCAATGCTTCATATCTTCTATCATTTCTTCTCTGTTGGGTTCCTCTTCTGGCTATTCTCCTTGAATGGTCTTTGGAGTCTCTTCCCCACATGGAATTGGGAAGGTAAAAGGAGGGGTGGATGGGGTTTCAACCAACTTTGTAACTGTTTGTTGTGGTGAGGGAAGTGGAACTTCTTGTTTATTTGGAGGGGATGACTTCTTGGAAGGGAAAAGGGTAGAAGAACTAAGATGGGATGGAATATCAGGAGATAGAGAAGAGAAATCAACACTTGGGGCAACAACTGAGGGGCTTGACTCTTGACACTGTTGAAATGATAAAGCTTGAGAAAGAGAAAACGAAGGACAAAGAGCTAGTTATTGACTTACCCATTGATAAGGTTGACTCACACTTTTCTCATAAGCCTCAATGTCCTCAATCCACTGTGTAAGTTGAGGCAACACTTTAACCATGAATTCAAGCTTCTCTTTAGGGTTGTAATGTCTTGGAAAAGGGCCTCCCCATGGACAAGGTGCCCTAAAACCAATCCTGAATGCCTTCATCTCTGTTATACCCCTAGACTACACCATGTCAGCCTCCATCCCTTGAATCTTCTCTAGTAAACTAGCATTATCCATGTAGTTGTCACCATTATATGCATCCCCTTGTTCTTGATAAGATTCAAGGCCAAACTGGTTTTGACACTGCTCATATGGGTAAGCATAATGGTTCTGGATCTGATCATAATGCTGATCTGGAGGTGTTGCGAAATACATTACAGGTGGATTACATTGTTGTTGCAAGTGTGAGTTCCATGAGAGGAATGAAGTCGTGATGACACAACTTCATGGAATGGTAGAAAATGAAATAGATGGAAGAAGAAAATGGATGACAATGAGTGAAAATGGATGGAAAAGGTTTGTAACAAGAGAATGGGTTATTGATGAGATAGAGTCAACAGATGTGCTTACATGTGCCTCAGAAGGCTGAATCTTACCAGGAACACACCAACCTGCTAAGATGAAGTAGTAAAGTGCTTCAGACCTGTCCCACCAGAAGTGCCAAAATAGTCAGTGTGGTCACATGGTGGCTTATGATTTGTTGTTGTAATGAGACACCTTGGAAAGATGAGAGATATAACCTCAGTGTCCCACTGGGCATGCCAAAATTGTTAGCACAGAATCACAACACCCATGAATGGCCTTGAGTGTGAGTGGGGCATTCATTGTGATTGCACAACATTGGACCATATCTCAAGCTCTAGGACTTGCAAAACTTGAGATGGACCTTTGGAGAAAGTTGGTTCTTGCTTCCTAATCTACCTGCCATAAGCTACTCCTGTGTAAGAAGAATCTAACTAATCCTAATCTAACCATTCCAAGGGGACAAGGAGAGAGAGAGAGAAAGGGTGAAATACATCCTACACTAAGCGGTGATACACCAGAAAATGAAGTGGCAAGATACTCTGATGAGGGAGAATGAAATAGGGAAAAGGGGAATGAGAGAGGTCAAACAGAAGTGACACATACCTAAATCCAAATCCACCATAGAAACTCCATGAAGCATGAAATCCTACACCGAAAAATGTGAAATACATACACAAAAAGCAACCACGATATAGAGAAGCACAAAGAAACAACAAAATGATGCCAAGGGTTAAAAGATGCCAAAAAACAATATTTTATTGCTCTATAAGGTGCATAGACTATTAAATGGGTGCTCAGAGGCATAAATACACTCTCCATGCGTAGGAGAAGGCTTACAGTTCAAATGGAGATGGGAAATAACTTATCATAGTTTCCCCACATCCCAGAATGTCTCTTTCTTCTCAAATGAGAAGTGTTACAATATATAGACGGTAAAAAATGAAGGGAAAGAAGATAAGCCCGATCCTTCTCTTAAAGTTCAACCACTAACCATCAATTCCCCCTATGAATCCACCCACAATTTGTCAATCTGGTTCCCTATGTCTGTTCAACGTGTTGAAGAAGGAAGAACAACAGATCGAATCAAATCATATTTGGTAGTTGAAATAATCAGATTCTGCATTAATTGCTTGAAAGACATTTTCCCATTTTCACCCACCTAGCCTTCTCAAAATTAATTTTTCAGGCTCCCATGGTGTAGATGAGGTCGAGACCTTTCCAATAGTGCCAAATTTTTTGAATTTCAAGTGTTGATCGAAATATATGTCCATTTGAATGTTTGAGTCGGGTCCATAAAAAAATGGAAAAACTAGTTAGCAGAATGTGTTCGCGGGCCCAAAACTTACTTTGCGCCTTTTGGCACCAAAAATACAAAATGCAAAAATTTTCCATGCAGCCCCATAATTCATTTTGTCAAAAAACCATCTTCGGGCCTGCCTGTCTGCATTTTCCATTTGGGAAAAAAATCACTCTAAGGCCCATTGGCCCGCATGCAATTTAGGATTGACACATGTCTCCTTGGGAATCAACAGAGGTGTGGTTCATTTTGATACTTTACACCTTTCGAGCCAAAAATTTTGAATTTCCTTCGATGACCCACCTTCCCGCTTTGACTTTTCAACATGGCCACGTGGTGAGCCGATCGGTGTTTGGGGACCAATTTTATATTTTTCTTTTAAAGATGCATTGAAGAGACACGTGGTACCTTCCATAGATTGCTTAGTTTCCTTGTGCTTTGGCTAAGTCCCTTTTTCTTGGCGGGGTCATAAGTCTGACCTAGGACACTTGGAGACTTGTCGCCTTCCGCAAGTCTGTTTATACCTGGGTAATTACGACCTTAAATTCAATCATATGTGAAGTCTGAAACTTTGAGCCCCTTGATTTAATCATCTATTGTCGAGATATAATCTCTCTTGATGCAATTCAGCCCCATTTTCTTACCCTTCTCCTCTATGTGTGAGCCCGTCTGCAACCTGATCATTAGATTTGAAACGTGGGCTCGTTCGACAGAAACGTCCCTTATATTTCTTTTGTGTAGGGTCGTTTTATCCTTCGCAAACCCTGCCCCTCCATTGTAGAGTCTCGTTGTTGCCTGATTGTTGGAATTGAATGTGAGTTCTCTGGTTTCTTCTATGTGGGGGCGTGTTTTGATAAATTTTACCCAAGGGAAAAATTGGGATAACAAAGCCCTTATGACATTGTATAGTGAGAAATGTTAGTAAAAAAAGTAAAACCTTTATCCTGGTATTTTTTACTATTGTTTTTGTGTGTGTTAAATGTGGGTGTTACATTTTGGTATCAGAGCAAAGGTTCATGCTCTTGAACCTCTAGGGTAGATTGGAGTTGTGATGGTGTTACATGATGGTGGTGGATATTGGAAGAGTAATGTGATACAAGCATGATGTGAAAAATGTTGTAATTGTGACCTTATCAAAGCACATGTGCTGCATATCACTTAGTGCGTATTTCTCTATCATGGTTATGTGCTTGTGATGAGAGTATTCACTCTCTTTTCCATCGAGTCAATGAGGAATTCATGTGTGATATACCACCTTATTTTGTGTGAAAAAGAATGTTATTTTGGATTGTGGAGTATTGGAGCATTTTGGCATTATGTGATATAAAGGTGTATTGAGGTATTACATGACAAAATTATTGTAAAGTGAATAGGATTTTATCGTGATTTCATTCACCATGTTGTTGATAAATCGTGTGTGTCACCATGTTGTAATTGGAATTGACTATATGTTGTAAGGTTATACATTGTGTTCCTCATACGTATAATTTATGTAGAATGTGATGGTTCATGTCGTGATTTAGGGGCATATGGTGAGTGTATGATCTCCTAATGTACATTGATTGCACTTTGGGTGTAAAATATGGTAATGTGATGTATCATAACCTGTAAAAATTAATGATTTTTTTATACCCTGTATATATAC
The DNA here is from genome assembly GCA_019776745.2 of Taxus chinensis. Taxonomy (NCBI): domain Eukaryota; kingdom Viridiplantae; phylum Streptophyta; class Pinopsida; order Cupressales; family Taxaceae; genus Taxus; species Taxus chinensis. The sequence goes on along the minus strand of CM034147.1, from coordinate 710,929,129 downwards.
CATGCATAAGACGCTATGGTTAATGTGAGTGAATCACCATTGTGTTAGTGATGTAGTTATATGTTATGTTGTGGACCCTACACTAACCGACCCTAAGGGAAATTGGTAAAATGTGTATGTTTGGAGTGAGGAAATGTGTACCATTGACCAGTCACTTGATCCGAGTATGAGATAGGAAGTGGAGCCTCACATAGGCTGAAAACCCACTTTTGTTTATTTGGTATGTGTGGCACTTGCTCAACGGGTGTCATGCATATTGTGTTTCGCGGACACCTTAGGCTCAGTAGATGGCAACTTGTACTCCTTTCTCTCTCCCTATATGGTTATCATATGGATTCAACCTAAGTGTAGTTATGACTATGTTGAGCCTTGTGGAAGTGGTGGAGGGTTGATTCAGAACAGAGATGATGACAGTTGTATTACTTGATATGTTATTTTACGAGTTGAGGCTCAATGTCTGAGTGCCAACAACTCGTTGAGTACCCCTTTGGTGGTCGTATAAGGCCACATATTTATTGTGATGTGCTATTTCACTACATGTATTTTATTCATAAATTGAACACTTTCCCTTTTCTTGCTAGAACCAAGAAGTTTTCTTGATTGATATGTTCTTATATTTTGGGCATTTTATTTGGTTGTTGCACTAACATGCAGATTTTTTTATTTGCACTAACTATGACTATTTGGCCATTTGTTTTGCTTAGATTTAAATATTCTTTTTAAGTTTCAATTTTTTATAGCCTAGCCCAAGGCTTGGGATTGTTGCCACTTGGCATTTGAAATGGATTGTTATGTTGGTTCTAATGTAGTAATGTGTTGGAATAGGGTCATGGGATTCACCATGGAGTGGTGGAACCTATGGACCCCGCTTTGTTGTATAGGGGTACACCCCAAGGAGTTACATATAACTAGTGGGTTGTTGAACCATGAGTTATTATGTCACTTGGGTTAGAGGTATCTGGACTCTATGCGCCTATGGCCATAGGGTGACCGACCTCTTTTGGGGAGCGAAAAGGAAAATTTATCTTTATTTTATTTCTTGAGGGAGACATAAGAGACTTGAGGGAGACATAAGATACTTGAGAGAGGCATAAGATAAGCAACTTGAGGGAGGAATAAGATAAGATTTGTGTGGGTGTTATTGATGTTTTGGGAGGTACATGGAGTTGTCCTGTGATTCTTGGGAGGTATATGTATTTTTTTTTTGTGATGCTTTGGAGGTATATGGATATTGTTTTGTGATACTTTAGGAGATATAGGGAGATTGTTTCGTGATGTCTTGTGATGTGTGGAGTTTGTATAGTGAGTTATGTGTACTCTTGTGAGTCTTGTTAGACATTGTTATGTTTGAGGCTTGACACTCCCCTTTGTTGGTATGGACTATTGTATATTTTCTTGGCACTAAGTGGGTACATTCATGGTATTTGGGTCATGTTATACCTTGTATTTGTATCAACGTCATGATTCACATGTTTTTTACTCACACTTGTGTGTGTTGGATCTATGTTTGTGACATAATTGTGTGGAAATTCTATGGTTATGTGGACTATGTGTTTGTCTTTCCATAGTGGAATTAGAGTTCTTGTGATGTGATATAGTCATGAACGTATGTGGCAATCATGATGTCTTGTGAACCATTAGTGTTGTGTTTGGACCTGATGTGGTAGTATGATGTCAGTTCTGCTGGGCACCCACAAACATAAACAAACTAAAATCTTAAAACAATGAAATACTAAGATCTTGAGATTAAAAAAAATTATAAAGGAAAAGATAAATTAAGTAATAATGTAAATTGAGAACTACCAAATTTTCATAGAACATTAAGAGTTTATGAAATTGTCAAGATTTTCTTGACTCCCCTATGGTCGTGTTCAATGTACCGACAAGTCTTTTGTTAAATGGAACATGTGTCATTAGCTAGAATTTTGCTTGCCTACTAACCTTTGATCTTAGGTTTTGTGTCGCATCAAGGATGATGCTCTTATAAGGGGAGGGAAATGTAGTGCCAACTATAAAATAACATTAAAATTTAATTAAAGAAACATATATAAAAAAAGGAGTGTGTGAATGAGTTTGGTTTAGGCGGTGATTGTTGTAGGTGGCTCTGACAAGGCACATGGGAATCCTTAATGACCATTCAGACCTGTCATTTTCCTTGCATGATAATAAAAGCACTTTATTTTTTATCCAGGTGCCTCAACCACGCAGAAACCCAAGTTAGCATTACAAATTTAGTAGAAAATGGATGGTTTCAGCAATGGTAACAAATGGCTATGTCCCTGCAAATGTGGAAGCATGAAACTCTTCCTACCATAAACTTTTTGGTGTAGGAAAAAGAATGAAAGAGGTCACGATGGTGCTTCAAAATTTTGGTCTCTAACCTGATCAGTTCGCCCTTATGCATAAATCTTCCACCCAACCTGCACCAAAAGAGGATTTTTAGATATTTTGTTGCAAGTGCTCTGGCAGATATCGTATGCAATTATGGAAGCATGCATTTGGCATTGCTGAAATGTTTGACTATCATGTGTAAAATGTGGCATCATGGACTGTAATGATATCTAGATATCCATGAAATGATTTGATTAAAAAGGCTTAGAAATTTAAGCAAATGTTATTGCATGTTTAGAGATCTAATATTCTTCATGACTTCTGGTATCATTTTCTCTATATAGTCAGCCATAATCTAGTTGATGACTCAAAGATTCTTAGATTTCTGGAAATTTTTAAATGGCAATGGACAGTCCATCATCAACCTTATTCCTGCTCATGTACTCACCATCATCCACGATTGAGCCATGTTTTATCTTGGTTTCTAGGCTTGATAGAAAACGATGAGACTTTGTTGAATCTGGAGCTTCCATTACCAAATTCAAATCCTCATTGCATGCAGTTCGTGTAACTCGAAATACTAATGAGGGTTTGTAACTAGCAATACCATGGGGTGCTTATTTTGATCTAGAATTTACATTTGGAATTTTTCCACTTGGGGGTGACTGTTTTACTCTCTGCCATAGCAGCTTGATTTCTGTAGATCTCCATGCATTTCTTCATAGGCTTAGTCTCAACTTGTAACTCAAATGTTATTGGTTTGATCTCACATTCCTTTGAGTGGTGGGTGTCCTCAACGTATCTTGAGATTGGTTTGGTGGTTTTGTACGTTGGGTCTGTGATCTTCCTAGCAAGTGCTTCAAGAGATGTGGTCGCATGGAATGTTTCTTAACCATGTAAGATTCTTCTTTGTTTGTATTTGGCAGAAGATTATAGTTTCAATGGAGGGCATTTCTAGTATTGGTGTGAAAAAACTGTATGTTATATTGCATCTAAAATAAGCTTGTATGCAAAGGTATATATGGATTTCTTAGTCATTTTGGGTATCTAGGGAGATCCAAACATTATCATCAAACACCATAAAATATGTACTGCCATTCTGAGTTTATATTCTTGGTTATTGAAGATCACATAAGAATGGGAGGACTATGCTAACTTCCTTGAGGGGGCTCTAAAATATTATTATTGGCATACCATTTAAACTTGTGTAGTTTTTATTAATGGTTTGTGCAAACTGGGTTCGTTGGAAAATACTTTGAGGATTTTCGAGCAAAGGTATGCAAATGGTAAAATTATGGATGCTCGTGAACTGTTTGACGAAATGCCCAAGTGAGATGCTGAACTGAATCCCATGGGTTTGACTGGCTTCGTTCCTCTAGGCATGGTTCATATCTCCTTATCTTTCATAATTCTCGTACTTTAGTTTTTCTTTTGCAACTAAATATAATTTTAAGAGCTTAGGATTATCATATATTTAATTGTTTTATAATTACTTGTTGCAAAAAAATAAAATGTCGTATCATAACTCACACAATCAAAATAACCATTTTGTTAGTCAACCATGAACTTCAACCCTCATTTTGAGGTGATTCAAAAAACTACCTGACCAAACTAGATCACTACAATATTGTTTTATCGACAAGTTGAGGTTGACTTCCTGGTAAATATGTTGACCATCTCCTGGTTTAATTAGATAAATTACAATTTCTGGGGACTCACAAAGTAACCTTCGTAACTCCAGAAAAGGGAGGTTAAGCTTCCTTCACGTACCTTGTTATGTGAGGTGTCATTTCAATCCTTGGATCGACCCCAATGAACATTTGTGACCTTTTTGATGCCCTTATAGGAGCCCTGTTACACTGTTTTGCAGTGGTAGGAAGCTGCTAAATCTAAAAAGTTGGCTTTCGTTTTGAACCGCCATTTGAAACCTGGATAGAGAAATTATTATCCACCTTCACAAACCTCTAGTACTTTTACTAGAAAATTACCTAAAACCTTCGGTTCGAAAAATCACATTTCAGGTTAGTTTGGCAAAGGCATTTTGTAGGCCTCCGGTTGCAGTTTGACGAGGTCAAACTGGACCAATTACGACTTGTCGCTCCAGAAAACATGTCGCCATTTGAAAACTATTTTCTAGTTCTCAGTCTTGTCGACTCTGATGAATTCTCAATATATAGGGGAACTTGTAGGAAGTTTTTCGTTGCGCGTTCATCCATCGAACGTCAGTTTTAGATGTGGTTTTCTGAGCCCTCGAGCTCATTTTTTATCATTAACTAGCTCATTTATGACCGATGGCCCCAGAAAATTAGCTGCTAATCGTAAAGCGTTTTCCAGTTCTGAATTCTGTCAGATTCCTATGAACTCTTGGTATATAAGTGGACATGTAGAAATTTAACCGTGGTGTGTTTTCTCATCGGAAGACAACTTTTGAAATTGGTTTCTTAGCCTCCGAGCCTGATTTGAATGTTTTTGTAGCTAGTAGGAAAATGTAAAAAAGAGAGTGGTAGGACCCCTGTCGGGATGTCAAACCATCGTGGAAACTTTTGACACATGTAAATAACTATTTGAAACTCTATAGTGTAACTTGTTGTGTGAAACAAACTTTTGACAAAATGGTGTTTCTCTCTCTTCCTTTCTCTTTCTCTCTCCTTGGTTACGAAATGAAGTGAAATGAAATGAAATGAATACATGTTTTCTAAACCTTTTCTTTCGAATACAAATTATAATTATTATTATATGTAAATGGGAAACTAAAGACATTAATTATGTTAGATTAGGGTGGATTCCATGCTAGAAATTTATCACTGATTTCATGCTCATATGGTTTTGCAGAATGCAAGAATGATGGCGAAAAGGTGATGTGTAATTCATTATTTAATATTGTAAATTTATATAGGTCATTGTAAAATGAATATATGTATAATGTAGTCTCATGTTACAGAAAAGTTATATTTGAAATTTGCTAATATGTATGAGATGCTAGTTTTAGGGATATCTTAGGAAATGTGCATTTAATCATACGTTCAATTTGACTCATAGTTACATTTGGTAAAAAGGTTTTATATGTATGGTAAATGACTTTGAAGTTAATATCTTTTAGTGCATTTTTCAGTTTTCAATAAATGATTAATTAATTAGTGTGTTGTATTCTTATCTTGTAAATGTAATAAAGAGATTTAATCGAAACACTCAACCCTATGTATAAGATTTCGTGCATAATATGTCTTCATGTGTGATCCTTCTTACCATAGAAGAAATTGAAACCATAGAATGAACTTAAATTTTTCTCTCAATGGAACCTCCTTGTTTAGGTAAATAAAACCCCTAGTTTGAGTTTAGCATCGCAGTCGTTATGTTTAGCAACATTGTCGTGAACCCATCTTTTAGGAATGACACGGTCCAACTTTATCCGGAATATTTGGTTTCCTTCTAGGTTTGGTAACCGCGAGGAGAATGTCTTCTCTTTAGGTCTGACACTGTGTTGACTGGTGAAGACCACTTTGGAAGTCACCTTAAGAGTCCTTGTTCGGAGCAACGACTATGTGGTGTAACCTTACCATTTTTGGAGTAAGTAGAGCTATTAATCCAGTAGTATCCTGGTGGACTAATAAGTCTTAAAAGTTAGATCTATAATTTTTTCTTTTCATCGAATGAATTCCTTGTGGGACCCCCAGACGACACAAATGGAGAGATTGAAATAGATGTTTCTATGACTTAAACTCTTGTTAATAAACTCTTTAGTTCCTCTCATCTAGATGTGTTACCTTGGTTACTAATCAACATAACACCTTGGTCTTTCATGAAGGTTGTTTAGCATAAATATGTCCTCTCACCTTAAAATCATATATAGTTAAGGCGTAGATCCTTAGGTGCATATGAAATGAATATAAACCTCATTTGATTAGGAGGTTAACTTGGGGTTCATGTGTAGTTACAAGGCTTCCAATCATATCCATCTTCAAGAGGTTAGACAATTACTTCCGTAACTCCTATTACAAAACAATGTTAATAATGAGACCATAATGCGATGTAAAAGTAAAGCATAGAAGATAAAAAAAATGAGATTTGAGGTTAGGAAAAATTTCCACTCTTAGAGTCCTTATAATTCAATTAAACATTTTCATGTGTTACAAAGAATACGAGTTTCCCTTGGTGAGATCAAACTTCAAGAAAAACAAAAGATATATATAAAAAAAATCTAATTACAATTTCTTGTTGTGGGAATGTTGAATCGGGAAATAAGGATACCATGATCGAAGAATGTTTATGGGGAAAAGGTATCTTAAATCTAAACCACCCCCCCTTAAATCATAATATTGCTTTCTGTACATCAAGTCAAATTCACTTGAGTTGCAAGGGTAAAATATAGACATTGAATAAATGTTTGAGATGCATATTCTTAACATAAGAACAAGATAATTAAGTACTTTATATGTAATTTGAATTATGCCAAATAAGTATGAAAGTAATGGAATTTTCTGTAAAGGATAAAAAGCCAACTTAAAATGGTCAAATTGTAAATTAAATGTGGAATGAACTTAAGAATTTGTAGGTGGAAAAAGGAGAAAATTATCCTTACACAATAATGTTCTTTGAATGTTAATCATAACTAATATGCAATTAAAGAAATGATGTGTTGTGGATTTGCCAATCCTTGAGTCCTTTTCTTGTGGCTGAGTCATTGCTAGTATTCATTCATTGGGAAAAGTGTGGCATCGACATGTCTATGGTGTTGTCATGTGTCTATGTGAGTCGATGACTTGTAAGTGTCGTATGCGTCTTTGAGTTTTCTTTACTTGGAGCCCTTGTGACGTTGTATAGTGGGCAATGTTAGTAAAAAAAAATATCCTGGTATTTTTTTACTATTTTTTTGTGTGTTAAATGTGGGCATTACACTAATGGTCAATGAGAGCACACACAACCATTCAATGCGTAACAATAGGTTTACCAAAGCAAGAACTATTGTAAACGTCGAACGAGGCATTACATAAAGGAAAATTGTGTCATTTATTCTCTGTGTGTGTGTGTGAATGATACTATCTCAACTATATATGCCTTTTATTTGTTTTATAAGGAAATTGAAATGATAAGTTTTCCAAAGTAGAACAATAAATTAAAAATGTAGATATAATTACAAATGCCTACATTTAAATAAATTTATATTTATAGCATTGTATACTTACACAAATTTAATTTTATAAGCTTAATAGATCATTTGAAATATATATATATATACTATATATATATATATATATATATATATATATATATTATATATATATATATATATATATTTAAAGAATAATATATAAATAGATTAATAATATATATTAATATATTATTAATATAAATTTATATATATAATATATATGAATTATTAATAAATCTTATATAAAAAACAAAATAAACTTTTGAGTGGACTCGGGCCATATGGTATTTATTTTATTTTCAAATAAGAAGGGGTGGGGGCAAGGGGGAGGGGCATGTAGGGGCGTTCTGCGCCCACCCCCCCACCCCCACACACACATATATATGGGGTGTATCACCCCCCAATATTAAAAAAAACTATGCCATTTTCTTATTAGAGCCGCGACCCTTAAACAACCGCGTTGTGTATTATTTTCCATACAGCCACTTTTTTTTTGCAATAAATTTTAAATGTGTGTGTGTGTGTGTGTGTGTGTGTGTGTGTGTGTGTGTGTGTTTATAAGCATATATACACCTAAATAGTAAATATGCAACGTATATACTCATACCTACAACTAAGATGTCAAGGAAAGATTAAAATAATAATACTAATAATAAATGGGACAAAGCCCACAACCTGAACAAATAAAATGAAAATAGCCATTTAAAATGAAAGCAAACCCTAGGAGAGGGATACAAAACAACTCCCCAAAATATGTGGATCCATCCAAGAACTTGAACAACCTTCCATGGAATCCATGGCCTCCTTGCTCCCAAAACCTACAAAACAAAATGATAAGGATTAGCAAAAAAATTGAATAAAATAAAGCTCATAAGGATTTTAGGGCATTTTAATCCAATGTCCCAAAATAACTTGATCCTGTGGTGGAGGATGAACCCTATAACTTTAAGTGATTGGCATTTTGTGGGAATTAGATTAAATAAAAGTGATATGGGTAATATGTGAATGGGGCCACTTAAGGGTCTTAGAGAGTTAGAATTTAATCATGGCCCTTATTGTTACAGGTAAATGATTTTATAAGTAGATTTTGACTTTAAGGGTTGTTTAATTGATATTATACATGGACAACTAGATAATGCTATAAAAGATTTAAATTATTTAAACTTAATCATATGATTAGATAACTAAATAATGGAACATGGATGCTAGTTATTGATGATGATAATAATAATAATAATAATAAAATTAAATCACTTAGGAAATGATTAAACCATGAACTTAGGAAGGCCTTTGGAATGGGTAAAAAATGACATGAATGTTGTCATTATTTCAATAAAATTTAAAAGGAACTTTATTAATGATAACTAATTTAAATGTAGTGGGAATATTTTTAACCCTTGCAACCTTTTTAAACAAATAAAAAAAGGCAAATTTTTCCCCGATTAAATTGATAGATTTTGATGTGGTTTTGAAATTTGAAAATGTGGGCATTACAATAAGTGAGCTAAATATAAATGTTAAAACAAAATTTAGAGAGAATTGCACAAATTAATGATAAAATTTTGATGGTTAAGTTTTTAAAAATTTTCATAAGGGTGTGCAAACTATCCTTAAGATGTCCAAAAATATCTATTCAAACATACCTTTTCTGTAATGAACAATTCTTCTATTCTATAAAAGTTCACTTCAGCGAGTTTGTAATCTTCCGTCAAGCTAATCCTTTGTGAAATTATAACCAAACCTTGTTCCCAACACTATGTTCCCATGTGTATGAAGCTTTAATTAATTTCTATGGTTGTATTCCCATTATCGCACTTAGGCAATTGATTTGGGACATAAGAACGGTGTTAGCATTAATTTTGTGTTGTGTGGTACTCACCATGCCTTCATAGTAATATTCCAAAGAGTCATAAAACCATCATAGCTTCCCCCATGATTAATGTGTGCAAAACATATATCACAATGTTTTTTACTAATGAAGGCCTTATAAGGACCTATGACTCTCAGAAACATTGATCTATGGTGTTTGATGTAGATTTATAAATGACATACATAAGCTTTCAAATATGTATGAATACATAGATATGGATACACATGTTTGGCAGATAAATTAAACATTTGTGGTATTTTATGTATCTCAACGATGTGATGTGTGAGTGACTTTGAATGGCTTAGGTTAGTGTGATTGTATAGGTGAATGTTGTACCAAGTATATTGATTAATTGACACAACATTGACTAAGGTAGCTTGTGAAATAGAAAATGTGAACATTAGAGTTTTCAAAATGAACTCGCCATCTTTGTACAAAGTTGGATAGGGGAATTACTTCTACATGGATGAATTGAATTGAGCATAGTGCACAATGCAATACATCCATTAACGATGGTGGCGTAACGTATTAATACATAACAAGTGTTTTGTAAAAATGTGGTTTTGAACTTTCAATAATGGATAACAAAAGGAACCTAGTGAATGGTAGTATTTATTAAGTAAATTATGTGTAAGAAATAGTTAATTAGGTAAATAGTGACTCATGGGATGAACTAAAGACAAATATCATGCATTACATACTGATTAGCCTAGATTTAGTTATTTATACCCTATGGGAAAATTCTAACCATATCCTCTCCCTGATGCATAGTGATTCATTCCTCTTTCTTGTAAATTATAGTTTCATAATTTTAGTTGTTGACTAGTAATTAATTTACGCGTCAATTCAAGGTAGTTTAGTGCTTCATGTATAATGCAAACTCCTTACATGGTTGTCACATCTTCATGAAAATAGTCAACATAATTGTATTCATTTTATGAAAGTTGTTATAAAAATAAATCTGGAAGTGAATGCATCACTTTACAATTATAATTAAAACATATTTTAGTAAAAAGCCAACTTTAAAAGATGGTGGTTTTATGTTTGCGGACATAACGCTATTGGTTTTAAGAAATTATAGTAGTTTGTGACTTTTTGACTTCCAATTTTAAATGCTTGACCTTTTTCATGTGCATGAGCTACATAAACTATAGGGGAACCGATGGTTTAGATGAAATGACGTCGTCTTCTATTTGTCGGATTCAACTTTGCTTTCTTTTTAAAAGCTTCCAGCAGATCATTTCACCATATAAATTTGAAGAATGTCTCTAGGATTTAATATAATTGTTTTTAATTTATTGAGGATTACATTCTTAATAAACTAAATTTTTATTATAATTTGTTTATTTATTTTTAAAAATTTATAATACACATTTACACATAAATTTAAATATTCTGTAAACATGGAAAAGGTGTTTTAAATTTAAATATTCATGATGCACAAGAGGACTTAAAATGGAAAGTCCTATCAGGTCTTTAAATTTAAATATTTGTGATGCACACGGAGGAACTTAAAATGGAAAGTCTTATCCATCGTGCAATTAAATTTAAATATTTATGATGCACAGGAGAAACTTAAAATGGAAAGCCCTATTCATCATGCAATTAAATTTAAATATTTATGATGCACACCAGGAACTTAAAATGGAAAGCCCTATCCATCACGCATGTTCCTGATGGAGGATACCAAAATAAAACCCAAGACCTATAGCATGCAAGTTTAGCCACCCTCCACTACACCAAAACTATTTTTAAAGAAACAATTTCAAAAAAATTAAATTTAACCAAGACTAGCGTGACACTTGAGCAAAATGACTTAAAACCTACTTTGCTCATTGTCAACATTGTATCCATCCTGCAATTTACATAACATTTGTGTTCGTAAACTTAATCCGCATAACTGCATTTTCACATGTTTTTACAACACAAAGTTTGCAGAAAACAACACTTGCGTTGCTCTTATTGATTTTGTGGAGACGCAACATTTTCATCCATATTCCACAATTCGTCTGTGCAAAACTCGGTTTGAGAGGAGGAACACTGCATCTTCTCATCTGCATAAAACTCCCACAGTGCCATACCATTTACAGTCTCCACTGTAAAGCTGAACCCGTCCGTCCATTCCTCCGCCAACGATGCACTTGAATTGCCACCGTTCCAAGTAAAACGGCTTTCTTCCTTCGATCTTAGCTCTTCAATGGTTTCACAAATAGGAATTGTAGAACTTGACGTACTGCATGTGTACTGTTCTTCGTTGATATGGTTGCCGTGCATGCTGCTCCCACTAATTTCCTGGCAATGCTTTTTTCCCTTGAGATGGGTTCTCCAGTAATTCTTAATTGCGTTGTCTGTCCTGCCCGGTAAACTCTCTGCAATTCGAGACCACCTGAATACAATCATCAGTAGAGTAAGAAAACACACATTTGACATGAGATCGCACTGTAGATATCGAACATAACCCCACCAAAAAAAATAAATTGATGTACAACATTATGGCATACCTGTTTCCCCAACGCCCGTGTAAATCAATGATCAAACGTTCTTCCTCTGGTGTTATGTAGTTGTGATTAAGATTGGGTCGAAGGTAGTTAACCCACCTTAGCCTGCAATTCCTTCCATTTCTCTTAAGCCCTGCTTGAAACAAATATTTACGTCATCTTTTTCGCTCCAAATTCATGTTTAAGAACAATATTCAGAGGTAACATACCTGCTTCTTTGGCCAAAACATCCCAACGCCCTGCACCATGTATTGTAACATAAGAAGTAAGCAGCATATCCTCCACCAAAGTCCATGGGCCTTTCTTAATCTTTTCATCTTGCTTAGTGACAGCAAGAGTTATGTTCGCCATTAGAAATGTCTGCGTTCAAATCTGTGAAAAGTTTCAGTGCTCCATTTAAGGACACATCGAATGAAAATGCTTCCTATAAAACAAAGCTAACGTCTACACTTGGCAGGGAATAATACGTGGGTATTTGTTTATAGTATCGATTTGGATTTGCCAGAAGATACGAGGAAAATGGTACAAGACATATCTTTCGACATGACAATGGATTTGATACGTATTTTATATTTGCAATCTAGTAAGGAGGCCCATGAACAGAAATTACGCTTTTGTCGCTTTAACACACGTTTAGTTTTCATTTATAATCTCTGTTTTTAAAGAGGAAAATCTATGGCAGCTCGGTGCTCGATACATCCATATCGATTTCTTCGACTTGAGAATCAAATGAGAGGCGCATATGTTTCAAAGCGAGTTGTTAAGTGACACGCGTAATGGCATTCGAAGCTATTTTAAGCACAGCGAGATTACATGCAACGCATGTGGTTACACATTATTGGGAAAAAGTTCAAAATATCCTAGTATAGAAATATGTACTGAGTAGTCATTATGCAGAATCGACGTGGCAGACTTTTCTTGGGTTTTAAAAATTATTTATATGCTTGTACGTATATAATCAACAAAGTAAATTGATAGTATTTAGTCCATGTCCAAGCATTATTTTAAAAAAGTTTAGAAAAATAAAACCATATTAAATATAAAATTGGAAATATTGTTAAATATTAATAATCGAGAATGTATTTGAATATTTATTTTATAAAATGGGATGATCACGACGAGGTTGACAAATCATGTGAAAGAATACTTTTGATTTTTTTTTTAAAATTCCATGTTTACTAATTTTGTGAAGTTAAAATTAGCCATGACAGCGATCACAGAGATAGATTTGGATTTACCTTTGCGGCTTCTAGCAAGGAAAATACAATTGCGAATAGGGTAGGAGGACCAGCTCAAACGGGTGGGAAACAAAGCCCTATTAGAAATGGCGCTTGTGGAGGTGTCGCCTCTCCCTCTGAGCTACAACATGACCCTCACGCCCAAAGATCTAGAGGAAGCGCTTCAAGGGTAGGAGGTCTGTACACTACCACTACAGGGGGCGAAGAGCAATCAGCGGTTGGTGGAAATGTCAAGTTGCTTGGAAAAAATGTAGCCACGATCCCTTTCCCTTTTGCAACACATAATACAAGTAGATCTATTGATGGGAAAGAAACAGGGGCCGACCAGGGGAATGCACCTCAAATGAATCGCAATGGGCATTGGACTGGAGACCATTCCTTTGTTGCAGTTGCTTCACAACATCCAATGGCTTGCATTCGGACTACAAAGAAGCCCTTGAAACCCTCTTAGACGATCACGACGCTAAAGATAGAGAAAGATTTGCTACACAAAGTATTAAAGGAGGAGGAAAATCTTACTCAGCTCGCCCTTATTTGTACATTTCACAAATTTAGGGCTAAACTCTCTCAACTGCATGACTGGATTGCACAAAGATGGAGAGAAAAAATAAAAGGTAAGATTGAGCTTTATCCTTGGGCCAAGGCATATTTCATTACTATCTTTGAAACCCCAGAGGATAGGGATTTGATTTTCAATCAATATTGGGTTTGAGGTGAACAAAAACTCATGTTTAAGCCATGGTATATGTCCTTTGATCCCCTAAAAGATTCCTTTGGTATCTACCCTGTTTGGGTACACTTGTTAGGTCTTCCACCAACTCTGGAATAGTTCTTGCTTGCTTGCCATAGGTGATACTTTAGGCTGATGTGTGAAAGTTGATGGTAGGACCTCCATTCAGATTCATACCACTTATGCTCGAATCATTATAGATCTTGATACCTCCCTAGAACTACCAACAAAAAAAAATCTACAAATTGGAGATAGAAGATGGATCCAGAGATTGGATTAGGGGGTCTTGCTTTTAGATGTCGGCATTGCTTTCAAATTGGTCATATTTCAGAGGATTGTGAGCATTCCAAATGCAAGGTCAAACCTGAATGGTGGAAGGATTCTCTACCTGAACATCTAAAAATCAATCTGTATACAGACCCAATTGTGGAGCCCCTCCAAGTTGACTTACACGTCATTAGAGAGATTATGAATTCTATAGAGAATAAACCTCAAGATTCATCTCCTCGGGGTGTTATTTCAGCAATAGATTTTGATTTGACACCCCTTGTTGAGGGCCACATACCTATCAAGTCACTTGAAGCTGTTCTTCTTGTAACACTCACATTTTACACACACAAATACAACAATAAAACAACATACCAGAATAAATTTGTTTTAACTTACATTGCTTGATACATGACAACATAAGGGATCACTTATGACAACGTGCAACACGAGATCAGTTTGCACAACATTAACCCACATAGACAACATAAAAACATGTAACACACATCAAGGTCATTTTTTGTGACAAGACACACATAACGACTCAACTACATAATGAGTGTTGTATAGGCACCATCCATGACATCACTTTCCAGGTTCACATAATTATTACATTTATATTTCTTTATTGACCTTATTTTCTTAGAAATCACTTATCAATTCTTTTATAATTAAACTACATTATCTTTACTTTATTTAACATTTCATTTGTATAAATCCCATCTAATTTTTCTTATTTCCCTCATCACACCATAATGTTGTAACCTGGTTATTGGTATGAACATTTATACATACATTATGGTTTTGGTATTTGTTCAATGGATTCATTTTCTAAGTTACATGTTCGATTGGATTTTCCATTTATCATAGTTGCAACTAGGGAGGTTCTCATGAAGCAAAGGAATTTTATTGATTCAAGAGTAGATAGATTTCACGTTCTTTTCATATCAGCATTTAAGTTCTAAGGTCAGCCTATTTTGTTTTACGTAAAGACAACTAACCATGTATCCCATCAAATTCACTAAATTTCTTTGTCATCAAGTAACTAATGGGTCTGATTTCACAATTACCAAATTCGGATTCATGGGCAATAAGTATTAGATACATGATATCAGGATCCATTCACTTATAAATTTTACACACCTTACTATGGTCACAACTAGATTTATTATACACCCTTATCTCCAAAATCATCTTATAACTCTAGGTACATTTGATACTTCTAGTCAAGTTGACTCTCTTGTTTGGGAGAGGTTAACGGGGATTCATACTTAACATTCTCATGTGTAGGTAATTAGGCCATAGGGCCTACTTGAATAATTTTCATTCATCTTTAAAATGGTTTCACCCAACTTGATTCAATTACCCATTTAAACTTTGTTGGGCAACCCATTTATTAATAGGGACACATGTATGCTCATGAGACTACTAGTCCTTTTCCTAGGGGTTCTTCTCAAGAACATTATTACATGATTTCATATCATACATTCATTACGCATAAGGGAAAGGTGGGGAACCAAAGGGAATACTCCTTCGTTTAAAGGATTTCAGTTACCATTAGGGATCACACACTTTGGAGTAGTCCATCACGAGAAGAGGGTTTATACACATTATATAAATGATCTAAATTTCACCTCTCTCCAAGCATATCATCTTATGGATAATATTTTTTAAAAAAATCATAAATTAGGATGTGATTAAGTTTGACAACTAACTCTTAGTATTGCACCATAACCCAAACGGTAATAGAGATTGGGTATCAAGTTCATTTATGATCCCAACACTTAAAAAATGACTCCCAAGGTTAGTTGGAGAACTTTGCCACTCAACACGTGTTTCGGTCCAAGAGGGTTTTACACTATGTTTAATGTTGGTTTCCCAAGGGTACTACCATAAGAGAAACACATTCTCCTCATTACACACACAATAACCTAGGAGGGGAGCACATATTCAATATCAAGTTGGACCTAACCATTGGGTTTGCAACGATGTGGCTACACATACAGGCCATGAGAATAAACTCAAACTTGGCTCTTATTTACTTATCTATAAGGTGTATCATGACTAAGGATTAAGTTCATTATAAGGTCTGGTTTTTGTATGTTGAAAGGAAACACACACATGAAGGGTATTTATTCATTAATTTTATACTAGGGCTAACTATTTTGGTTAGATTTCTTTATTACATTTTTAAAGCAGGAAATACCACACACCAATTATTTAATCATCAATTGCACACTGAAATTACACTATAACTATTGGATTCAATTTTGTATAACATATTTATCTCACTTTTATGATACATTTTTTTTAATCAAATAACACCCATGTTCAGATGAAGGTTTTTATTAAATACTAATTTTAAAATATTACAAAACATTCTTAATACACCTTTCAATACTTCATAAAATGTAGAACTATCTTCTACAATTTTACTTAACATATATATCCAACCCCCTTTTTACCATATACCAATTTGAATCAAAAGTTTACCTATATTTAAATGCACATTTCCCAAAGGAACCCTAAAACTAGCATCTCAGCAATATTGCAAAATTTCAATAAATAAATTTACCATAACATAACAATACATAAAAATTTACTTCCATTAACATACATAAACTCTAACAATATATAATGAATCACACCAATGTCGCTTCAGCATCTTACTTGCATCTTGGAGGAACGAATCTGGTCGAAATTGTGGGACTGAATTCTGCGTCATAGATAGGCATTTCGTAAAATGGTTGCACACGTTCAAAAATATTATCCATCTTCATTCACAGTTGCTCCACATACCTCCATGAGCTCGAGTCAAACAAATGCAGAGCTCGAAATTAAATAGTAAAACAGTCGAGTTTTGAATGTATAGAGACTTGGTGTTTAACACGTTCGATCTTTGGATGGAAACCATGCCAAAGAAACACATGTGGAGATCAAATAAAAACAGAGCTAGCTACCCATGATAATATATCCCAAGCCAAAATAGGAGAACACATAGAGTTCTATACATACGGCATGCCCTAGTAATTATTAGAGGAGGTATTCAGATGAATATGTAGATGATATGAACAAAGATGTTATAAGGAGAAAAAATAGCAGTTCTAATGGGAATTTGTTTGTGAGATTTGGTGAGGTGATTTCACAAAACACTTTTGGACTAGAATGAGGTAGGAACTATGTTATGTCAAGAAGAAAATGCATCCCCATGAGTCTTTTTTATTCCAGGTATGCTTTTCTCAATGGAAGAGCCGATTTTCAAGAAAACAAAGACCATATTTTCTATAAAATCCCTGCAAAAGAGGTTCCAGATCCATTATGTGCATATCCTGCAGTCAATGCAGTCCCCAAGACAACTTTTTTCTTTGACATTCTTTCAAACAATTCATGCATTTGACTAAGATTCACATTTACGTACATTTCTACTGGAGCACTTGCAACTAAAATATGGCAAACATCATTTATCTAATAATATTTGATGGATGTCCACTTCCATTTCCAAAACTCCCATTTTTGCACAGGCCGGGAAACAGAGGCAAGGGCCATGGAGGCTGGATTTACACCTGCCAATAGCATTTGATCGAAATTTTATGAGCCTTTCCAACTAATCCATTTTGTGTATATCCTGCAGTCATTGTAAGCCACGAGGCCATGTTTCCCTTAGGAATTTTGTTGAGCAGTTCGTCACCCTTTCTATGCTTTCACATCTTCCATACATGACTACCAAATCCGTCAAAACTACAACATTTGACAACAATATGGTTTTCATTATGTTTTGATGACACCCATGCCTGTTGTACACTTCCCACTCGCCACACTCCACTGCCATGCCTGTAGACTACTAACACACGCCACCCCCTTGTCTTCTTTTTTAATTATATTATATTTATTTTATTTTATTCATTTATTTAGCTAGTCACTGCACTTCCAATCTTAGTGGAAGAAGGAAAGGAGAAATGGAAGGTGGTAGATAGAAAGAAGAAGGGATTCACCATATCTAAACACTACACTGTCTCGGACAAGACATGAGTCTTGTCCTATTGTGTGCTATCAACACTACATCTGGGTTGCTAGCCTATTGTGCTATTGTTGTGTAATTGTTGTTACTGTGGAGTTGTTGTTTATTAGTTGTTTTTTAGTTGTATGGTTGATGGTTTTAGGCTATGTTCTTGGAATAATGTTTTCTATTGTTGGGATTATTTGCTAAATCTTGATTTTGATCTCTTTTGATATGTTGATTTTACAAAATCTGGTTGTTGAGCCTTGTTTTACAAGGGTATAGTCCCTTTCAAAAAACTATCTGCCAATAATAAATAAAATTTAATTTAATTTTATCTATTTTACAATAATTTTAACATGTGTCATTGAATATATTGAATGCATTATTTCATGCCCACGAGCACCATTCATTCACCATCTTCAATGTAATATTATTTCCTTTCTTTTGGTAATGTATCTACATCCACATGATTTGAAAGAATGTCATCAAAACATGCGCATGTGAATATATCAATACAAAACAAAGACATAAAATTGCAAGTAAAACATAGTAGGCCAAAAGGATACAATCTATCAAAGATAATATAAATACCTATATTTTCCCTTTCTGTGAATACTTTCACGTGCATATTTTTAGGAAGTGAAAGTTACAAGATTGAATTATGAAACTCTTTTGAGCCAAATTCAATTTTATGTTTCTTTTGTGAACCCATTTATTACATAAAATGGAGATTGGTTCTTGTTGTTCTGCAATATTTTTAGTTTTTGTTAGTGTATTTAACTATTCATATGTTACTGTATGATTTTATGATTTACTTGTAATATAAAATTATTGATAAGGAATTAATAGATGCACACTTATCTTGATGTTAGTTATAGAGAAAAGATTAAATTAATTTATTGGCTTGTCTAAAGCCCACATTTTACACACACAAATACAACAGTAAAAATACCAGATTAATTTTTTCTTTACTTACATTTCTTGATACATGAAAACACAAGGCATTGCTTAAGACAATACATAACTGATGATACATTTACAAAACATTAGCCCACATAGATGACATGAAAAAAATGTTGCACATCAAGACAACCTTTCCCCAAATGACAAGGCACAACAGATAATTCCACTACAATATAACTCTCATATAGGCACCATCCATGACACATCACTTTCTTGGTTTACAAATTTATTGCCTTTATCTTTCATTATTGATGTTCATTGTTGAAAATCACTTATCATGCATTCCTTCATTCTTCAAAGAAATATACTATGTTACCATTACTTCATGTAACATTTCACTTGTAATTAATCCCTCTAACGTTTCTTGTTCTATTATCACAATAGAATGATGTGGCTTCATTTTTTATAGGAAAATATGTTCCCACATGAGCTACTGGTGTTTTTTCTAAGCATTTTTCTTCTGATTTTCATGTTTGTTTGGTTTTGCGATTTAACCCAGGTGCAACTAGGAAGGTTAACATGAAACAAGTGAGGTTTATTAATTCAATGGTAAATAGAATACACATTCTTTTCATATTAGCATTTTATTACTAAGGTTACTCGATTTTGTTCTAACTAATTACAGCCAATCGTAAATTCTATCTACTTCATTTTAGTACTTAGTCATCAAGGTCCTAAGGAGTAAGATTTCACACTCAACCATGTTTGGGTTCCTGGGTAAATAAGTGTTAGATGTGTGCTACCTAGAGACATTCAATTATAATCTTTACACATCTTACTAAGGTTACATCTATTGTGATTGGACACCTTTATCTCCAAAATCATCTTGTAACTCTACGTACATTCGATACTTCTTGTCAAGCTGACACTCTCTTTTGAGAGGGGTTAAAGTGGATTCATGCTTAGTATTATCATGTGCAGGTAACTAAAACATAGGACCCACTTGAATTGGTTACATTCATCTTAAAATGATTTCACTTAATTTGATTTAAATAGAGTTTTTAAATGTTTTGAGTAACTCATTTTTTAATAAGGACATTTGCATGCTCAAGAGACTACTAAGTCTCGTCCTAGGGAATTGCCCCAAGAATATCATTGCCTCATTCACAATATTGCACATTCACTACGTGATAGGAAAAGTGGGAAAAAAGATGAAATACTCCTTCGTTTAAAGGATTACAATTCACATTAAGGATTAGACGTCATGGATTTAGTCCCCCACAACAAGATGGTTTAAAAAAATTATATGAACGATCTAAAATTTAATTTTCTCCTAGCACACTGTATTATGGTTACATTCCCACAAACCAATGATAAATTAAAATTTTGTTAAGTTTCACAATTAACTCTTAGTAGTGTACCATAAAAACCAAATGATAATAGAAAATTGGGTATTGAGTTCATTTATTATCCTAACTCTTAAAGGTGACTTCCAAGATTAGTTGGTGATCTTCACCACTCAACACATGTGTCGTTCCTATAGGTTTTTACACTATATTTAATGTTGGTTTCCTAAGGAGTACTACCTTAGGAGAATCACATTCTCCTTACTACACACCCAACTATCAATCCTATGAGGGGATGACATTGTAGTGCCTAATCCTCTTCAACAACTATTTTTCTATGATCATGATTGTTAGATGCTTAGTGACATGGACATTGTTTGATATTTTGGATAGCTTGTTGTTAGACACTATGGACATTAGGATTATCATTGTGTTTTGGCTTATATTATGGACTGCATGGGTATATAGGGTACATTGATAGATGATGATCTAGTGTTGTTTCATTGTATACTGACGTTTTAGATTATTGACGATGATGATTACATTTAGATGTTTTGACTGACCTTATTATCTTATTGATGTTATGACTTATCAAAATTGAGATGTTCATTGATTGAAAATAATTTATAGAAATTCATAATTTTGATGATGATGATAAAGCTACATGTATGATAATGTTAATTTGTTTGATATATATGTGTTTTATTTCTTGATGTAATTGATATGGCCTTGAGGAAAAATGGGTATTGTCTTGTTTGTTTGTAGGAAATTATATCGCAATAAATAAGAAGGGGCTAGGAGACTAACCGTTGAGGAATATCGGATGTTTGCAGTAAGGCCACCTTGGAAATTTTTTGTTTGTGTGTATTGTTGTTCTATTGTTGATTTGTTTTGGGGTTCACATGTGGGGGATGACCTCATATGTGGCCATGGGTTCATATGTTGCTTTCCTTCTCTTATTTTATTTATTTTTTTGTGTATGTGATTTCTTTAATTGTAATGTATTCTCACTTTATGATGGCTTAATTAATGTGCTCTTGTTTAGTTAATTAATCATATTGATTATGGTAAGTTGGGATGTGAAAAAAGGGCATTTAATGTGGTAGATAGTCCTTGTTATCTTTTTGATATTAGATGGATTTCTTTTCATTTTGAGTTTTGTACTCAAACCCATCGTTCAAATTTTGAATTTGGGTTTGGAGCCCACTTTTGGAGGCTTATGGGACAAGTTAAACTTGTATCATACCTATGAAGTTAGGGGTCAAAATTAGCCCTCATTATGTGTTTTTGAAGGGAACAGAGGTAATTAATTGCACTTTCTTACAAACCCTCTTAATTGTGTCCTTAGAAGTATGGAGTGGATGTTTGTGTGTTGAATGGATTTTTTCATATCCTCACCTTACCCATTTATGAGTCTCAATATTTGTGTTTGACTTGGGAGGTGGATTAGAGGAGTAGTGATGTGGCATCCTACGTAGAGCCACCTCACCATCCTCTCTGAATTTATTTATTTATTTGGGTTATTTTGGAGTTTTGGGGGTTTACTTGGTTATATTACACACTTGCATATTTTGGTGATTTTTATCTTGGAATTTTTTTGGGAATTTGGGAGTTTGATTTTTGAATTGGATTAGAATTCAAAGAAGATTGAAGTTTTTTGCTTGAGGATTGAAGGTGCTTGCAATGGAAAAGTAGGGTCTATACATTGCATTTTATTTTCCTTGTTTGTGTGTTGTGTTGAAATGTGAATGAATGTATGTGAATATGTATGGGATTGAGTAGATTTTGAAGGTGTGGCTAGAAGGAAAATGGTACCATTGGGGGAGAAAAGGGATTTGTGAGGTATTGTGGAGGTAGTTTGAGTAGATTGTTCCACCTATGGGGAGAGAAAAGGAATATATTGCTAGATTTTGTATATTTTGAAATGCGGAGAGAAGGATATTTTGAGTGTTTTTGATGTGTACTTGGAGGTTATTGGGTGAACCCCTATTTCATTTAGGAGGTAAACTAAGTTGGTTCCCATATTTATCTTCTCCTTTGGCTCTAGATTTGAGCATAGGTGCTTGGTAATGGTTCTATATTTTATCTTGGTTGTCTATGAGTTGTCATCATTTTATGTGTTGCTAGTTTTGTTGGTGTGAATGTATGTATTGTTGAAGCCTATATGAAGAGTTGACATATTTTGTAAACATTCCCTATTTCTACATTGTTAGGGATCAAGGGCCAATGAGAAGGTAGGCTTCACCTTCTAATTGGATTGAGGTTGGAAGGAGAGTGTTGCTTATGATCCCTTCCTTCTTTTTTTGATTTGATGTTGAATAAAATTAAGGAGCTCAAAGGGAAGTCTTGCATGGATTTATTTTTGTATGAAACTAAGAAAAGAGAAAGTATTGCAAATATTTTAGTGTTGTTTCCTCCTTGTGTGGAGTTCCTTGAATTTTTATTGGAAAAAAAGGAACTCTTCTAAATGTATTATTGTAATGCCCACAATTTTCTACTCTAAAAACAAAGAGAACTAATAAATTAATAGTCAATTTTACAGTAATAAATTTTCTTTTTAAATTTTAAAAGGGGTTTGCAAGGTTAGAAATTTCCACAATTAATAAATTTCTTGGTTACATACTTTCTACACAAGCTTGTGAATAACAGAATTAAATTAAAAATTAAAAATTATTAATTTACTTCCTAAGCTATATTTACAGTTTAAATCATCTACAAAGATCTATTAGTTAAATTAGTTATCAAGAACCATGGTTACATTATTTTCTAGCTCAAACATTTAATTATTTTGCCTAGCCACTAAGTGGCCCCATTAAGCCTATTACACATGTTCTTTTTAAAAAAAATTAAAATTACATTCCCACAAAATTCCTTCCCACTTAATTTAGGTAGGGTTTAATTTGGGCCATTGGATTGAATCTATCTTAGCCCTTTGATTTAGGTTTCCCTAAATCTCCTTAAGGTTGTCTTTTTAATTTCTATTTGCCCCAGACAACCTCATTTTCTCTTTTCTTATTTGCAAGTTTTATAAGAGGAGGAGGATGAGCTATGAGCGCAAGAAGAACAACCATGGAAAATTTTCATGGTTTTAGTTGTAAATATTTTACTATTATAATATTACTCCTTTGTTTAATATAGAGATCCTACCATGGATCTGTTTTGTTAATTAATGAAAACATTTTCTTGTTTTTTAGTTCAACAATTGAGGAAAACCCCATTTTTATTAAATCTATAAGTTTTACACATTTGGGTGCCATAAAAGAGATCGGAAGTATTAAACAATTATATCTAATTAATTACTAGTTATTGGTAGCTTCCTTTTTATGGTTTTAAGCTTAGATTTCACTTAATTTTAAATTTGGGTTTTTTAACTTAAGCTTAGATTTAATTTTTCCATCAAAAGTGATGAAACCACCGCCCTACAGAGGTCGGTGGTCTTGTGACTTCTGCCCTTCCTGAAGGGTGGTTCATTGACCGCCCCTCTGTGCTGGGTGGTAGATCTGATACCGTCACTCTGTATAGGGTGACAATTCTGTTATCCAAAAATAGATTTTTCAACAATGCAATTTTTTTCCTACAATTTTTCTTCTTAAGTTGATTTTCAATGAAACATTAATTTTAATGAGGGTGTATTTCATTCATTGGTTGGTGGAGTGATAACATTTCTAGTTTCATACTCAAATTACATAACATAAACTCATTCTATATCCTTTCCTTTGCAATAAAATGTAAAATTCAGTATAACATTAAGTACAATTCCTTCTCTTTCACATATTCAATTTTACCAACAAAAGAAAAAAACTCAACACTTTCTTTCAATACATCTCTCTTTTACACACACACACACACACACACACACACACACACACACACACACAGATATATATATATAGTAACCTTGAATAACATACAATTTTAGGAGATTTTCATTTCAAAAAATTATACAAATTAAGCTTCCTCCTTTCACTACAACATTAAAAATTCAAATAATGAAATATACAAAGATTTCTTCATTCACTCAATCACTAGAACTCAAAATAATGCATTATTACAGCTTTATTTCAAGCATACAAAGTTACAATCTTCCACTCAAAGTGGGAAAATAGAATGATCAATTTACAACATAGACACTTTCAACAAGGCCAAAACAAAAGTCTTCCTAGGATTTCTTTTGCTAACTTGTAGCTTCAACCTTGCATTCTTCAATATTTTAAAAACTTTCATTATAATACAAAGGAAGGGGAAATAAGAGACGCTCTCTACCCAACCTTTAATCTAATCAAGAGGGAATCCATCCACTTATTGACCCACAAGCCCCAACCAAAGAAAAATGAGGGATGTTTTTGAACAACATTTGAATTTTTTTTACAAGAATGACTTCCACAAAAAAATACAATCCAAAAACATTCAACACATCTAAACAGACATACTCAACAAAATTTACAACTTTCCCAAACAACACATAGGCTTGATATCAAACCAAAAGGAGCAAGTTATATGGGGACCACCTCCTTTTTCCTCCAAAGTGAAGTAGGAGTTTTACCGAAAGCCTCCGTATGCAAAATACAAATAATAAAACATCCTCATCTCTCCCCTTGCCAGTATGCAAAAATATGTCTATGTTTTCCTTTTTACTCCTCATAGGTGAAACTCCAAATAAAACTCCCTCCAAAATTCATGTCTCACAACTCCATTTTCCCTCCCCAATGGTCCCATACTTCCATCTCCCACTCTCTTATTAAGGAAAAATACCTAGCCACACAAAAACACATTCACAACACTCATGTAATATTCATCAAGAAAAACTTTGTACATCCAAATGCATAAATAAAAGAATAATAAGTAGAGAGCCTACCTCTCCATCAAGATTCCAAGATTCTTCACTCCAACAACATTTTTGACACCTTCAAGCCAAGCACACTCCAAAAACAACTCCAACAAGCTTCCAAATTCCAAAAGTGTAAAATAAGAAAAATAAACAAATAACCCCAAATCCATCAAATTAAATCAATAAATAGAAATGAGATGTGAGGATGATGAGGTGGTACCATGTAGGATGCATTTACATCATTCCTCCATTCCAACACACAAGTCAAAATCCATGCCCAAGATGATAAATGAACATGTAAGACTTATGATAAGCCCAC
The DNA here is from genome assembly GCA_019776745.2 of Taxus chinensis. Taxonomy (NCBI): domain Eukaryota; kingdom Viridiplantae; phylum Streptophyta; class Pinopsida; order Cupressales; family Taxaceae; genus Taxus; species Taxus chinensis. Next base: position 710,903,650 of record CM034147.1, on the reverse strand, counting down.
AAGAGAATCCAACTTGCACACCATACATGTTGGTGCTCAAAATGGTCTCGCCCCATCTGTGCCTTTGAAATAACTATTCATCCATCGGCCTTCTGTCATTTTATCCTTCCCTTTTGTATTGTGTTTGGCCAGCCCTTATGTTGCCATTTTAAGTCTACTCTTGCAGTCGAAGATCATGTATGGGTTTGTATTTGTCTCATGGTTCCCTTGTTCCTCTAGAAAATATCTCCATATTTTGAGCCTCCTCGTGCTCTGTTCCTTTCATAACTTGTGTTTTCTCGTTTCCTCCACTTTCCAAAGACAAGGTCTACTGTCCCTACTCATTTTTTCCCTAGATAATTTAAGAGAAATGAGTTGATGTGTCCCTAAGGATCGTGTTTGAGCCTTTGTAAACAGTCTAAATTCTTTATCCTTGAAGAAAACCTCATTTTTGGCTCGAATGGATGTTTCTCTGTGTTTTATGGTTTGACGATGTATTTCTCCCTGTCAAATTTACATCATTTAGTCAACAAGGAAATGTGGCACCTCTTGGTTGGATGTGGATCAACTTAATACTTTAGAAATTCCATGAAAAGCGTCATTTTTAAAATGTGTCCAAGTGGAGGAAAGATCACTCGTTTGAGAATCAACTTTTTGGTTTGGCTTTGAAGTAGCACCGGGAGGACACATGGAGGGTTGGTAGGAAAGATACACGTGGAGGCTTCCACTGGGTTTCCCATACTTAGAAAAATTTCAAAAGGTTTTCGGGTAAGTCCAAGACACGTGGAGGAATGACGCTCATTTGAAGATCTACTTTTGGGCTTTTCCTTGGAGTAGCACCAGGAGGACACATGGAGGCTTTCTGCTGCTTGGTCCCAGACATAGACAAATTTTTTATGTAAATGGATATAATTTGGATAAAACAGGGACACATGTTGAGCTTGTACTCATTTAGGGTCTCTTACTTTGGGTGCCATATTGAAGTTGCACGATGGAGACACGTGGAGGAACCATGCATGTTTGGGGACTGGCCCTTGAGTTTCATTTTGAATAGAGTGCCAGGCTGACACGTGGAGGCCTCCGCTTACTTTGCATTTTTACTTAGACAGTTTCAACGCAGCCAAAAGGAGATTTCCTCGGAGAATGACATGTGGAACCTTCCGCTGAACTTCAAGCATTCAGATAAATCTTTCTCACCGGAGCAGGACATGTGGCGAGCCCACGCTCATTCAAGTATAAAATTTTTGGGGCCGGCCTCAAGGTGCGGCATCATGGTGACACGTGGCAATTTGAAAAGTCATAAGGGGGCAGGGAGGCGGACCATCGGAGGTAATTCAAAATTTTCACCTCTTTTCTTCATAAAAGTTAAAATAGCAAAAATGGCCCACGATGCCCGATGGGAAATAGTCAATGTTTTTCCCTGGTCAACGGCGAGGTGCGGATTTCGGAGGAAAAGTGAAAAATTTTCCCTTTGAGGGGAAAAGGAGTTAAAGGCATAAAAGGACTTGGGGTTCCAATGGGACCCACATTGGGACAAGTGTTAAAAGTAGTTCTCAAGGGCGGAGCTATGGGGGAAAACTTGGAAAATTTTCCTTTTTCCAAAAGAGAGTCAAATGGTAGAATTTCTCCACGTTTCTTTTGGGGCCCACCTCAGGACACGTGTTAGGCCCATTTTCAAAAGCGGAGGTGCTAGAGAAAAATGGGAATTTTTTCCATTTTTCAAAAGGGACAGAAAAGGTCAAAGGAAGCCCCCGAGCCTGTTTTTTACATCTTCCATGTGGATGGCCCACATTCAAAATCAAAGATCAATGGCTGCTGAGCATCTAAATATGATTTTCCCCCCATTTTTATATGTAAAGCTCCTGGAAGTGTGAATCTTCATGATTTCTTATTGTTTTATACACGCCAAGCAGAGGAGCAAGATTTGTTATTTTTGATATCTAGAGTTTGGTGGGGGAGATCTGGAGGCATCTTTCACCATTAAAGTAGTTTGACTCTCAGGCCTGATCTGGTTTTCCTTTTTTCTTCTCCTGAGCACGCAAGGGGTCAGATTTGATTGATATGGGGGATAGAAGTGGTTGGCGAATGGATGGAGGCGTGTTTTTCCCGAGAAAGGAGTTGAATGTGAGGAAGAAATCTGAGAGATTTGCCCTCGAGCACCTGGAGACTTTTACAAATCTGATTATGTGAATCACGAAAGAATCATGGCAAGCACTAGTGCATTTAAAGTTTTTTGTCTTTTTGGGAGGAAGGGGATTTATTGGAAATGCTATAAAGGGGATGAATTCATCGTGTAAATGGTTGGGAGTTTTTGGAAAGATCAGGACTGATTCTCTCCAGGCAGAAAAAGCTTGAAAGAGCCCATCCATTTTGAGAAGCCGTCTAGAGAAGCCTGTATATCTCTCTTTGTGTCAAATTTGATCGTGTCAAGGTGGTTGCAAGTGTACAACCATTGACAAGCTTTGAGATTGTTATGGAAACTTTCCCTTGCTGATAAATTTGATCAAACTTTGAGTTATTCTGTGTCAATCTTGAGTAAAGTGTATTTATTTCATTTCTAAATGCATACAGGTAGTTTTTCTTGTTTCTATTGCAATCTTGTACCAAAATATAGTCCAATCACATAGGTCTCAGTCCTTGTGATAGTTTAGTTGGCATCTACAATTTCATTTCTCAAAAGAGCCTTCATCTGGGAATGGGATAAATGGTTTTAAATCACTTTTCTTGCATTTTGTTGATAGAGATTTTCTGTAAGCCTTTGGGTGTACCTCAGGCATGACTTGGTTTAAATATTGGTGCTTTATTGGGTGCTATGACTCGAGTCTTTGTGAGATAATCCCACAGGTTGTGTGAAAGAGTGCTAATCTTGGGCCTCCATTGAAGCACATATTCTAGTTGAGGAAACAGTTTTAACTTTTTGTAGAATTTTATTGATTGAATTTTTGCATTTCTCATAAGCTCTCAAGGATCTTGTGAGTCAAGTCCATCCTGTCTCCCCTCCCACCAAAATTCATTTAAAAAAAACTAATCCTACCCATACTACCCCTATTTTTCATTTGTGTACACAACAAGACACAATCCTCATCACTTAAACATGCAGAAGCAGAAAACATGGTCTCAAATGTCTCTAGTAACCTTTTCCTTGTTGTGAAATATCTCCATGATCTGGAAGTGACAACTCGTGAGAGTCAGATCTGGTGTGTTGATCATATTTTCCCCAAGGCCTTCTCTATAAAATTTATGCAAAAGAAAGGTACATGTATCTCCTTTCAAATGACAGAGGTTACATAATAGGTTCTCTTACCTTGGTTAAAAGGCACAACCTAAAATAGTTAGGATCAAATCATATCCTTTTGAGGTGCTATCCATCTCTCCACAAATCCAAGTAACAAAGGGATGAGCTAGATTTCTCCCCTAGCTATAAAATGACATACATTTATGATCTATCTGCCTCTAAGCTCCCTGTTGAATCTGTGTTGCTGCTTGGCTTGAAAAGGAGAACAAATTTGGGGTACCAACACTACATGGCGCCATTGCCGGGGACATTGTGATACAGTTCATACTCAGACCCTGGTAAACAAACATTTCTTGTATGCTCTAAAGTTCTAGAAGTCCATTTTAAAAATCATCTTGTCCTCAGGTTTGTAAGAGGATTTCAAAGTTCACAAGTGTTGTTATGCAACTTCTCCATTTTCCATAAGTTTTGCAATGGTATTTATTGATAAATTTGGGTAAAGAAAGGTCAGATTTTTTCATTTCCAAGTTTTAAGTGCTTGATAGACACTTGACAGATCATATTTAGTGCATTTGCACAACTAAGGTGAAAATCCTTAGTGGCGACTCCCTGTTGATTTGATTTTGATAAGGACTAGTGTCTTAAACCTCTGTCAAGTAATATTTGTTACTAATATTTTCAAAGCTTGAAGGAAGAAGATCTTTCTTTGCTATGGATCTTGCTAGGACATTGTTTCCTAGAGTTAGGAAAAGAAAAGGTCAGAAGGAAGAAAATCTTGGACAGTTTGTGGGAGAACAGCAAACAAGAAGGGGGATCACCATTGAAGAAAGTGAGCGGCCCATCATTGAATACTGCCATTCAAGTGACTCTGAATCAGGTAGCCTCTTTGTGGAATTGAATTCTCTAGCTGGAGAAGGGACCTTCATTTGATTTTGAAATATTTGCTTCACATTCTGCACCTGTATTTTCTGAAGGTAGATAGGGATTTCCAAGAAGCAAGGCCTTTGGGGGATCTCCATTTTGAAAATTACACTCCTATGTTCCAAGTACCCTTTTTCCCCTCATCAATTTGTCAGTTCCCCTCTAGGATCACCCCTCAAATCAATATGGCTCAACCCAGACCTCCATTTGTTGTAAACACCTTTGGACCTATAAATTTTGTGGGAATGGTTTGGTTATCCAAATGGAGTGCCTCAAGATGTAAGGAAAAGAATTCCTAAAGTTCTAGGGAAATAATGATATTAGTGGTGACCAGCATCTAAAGCTCTTCCTCAATATGATGGAAGATTTTGAGATTGAGCATGAAGATGTATACATCAAATTGTTTGTTCACACTCTAGACGGAGGATGCAAGGGACTGGTACAAAGCATTTCCAGATAAATCTATTGACTCTTGGGCTGAGATGAGAAATGCATTCATATTACAATATGGTGATAGGACTGACCCTAGGTTTCTTCTATCAGAATTTGAAAACATCAAGAAGAATCCCAATGAGTCCATGTACATGACTTCAATAGAAGGTTCAATAAGATCTTGAGGAGATTTCCTGTCAGGATAAGGCCATGTGATGAGTCATGCTTAATCAAATATACTGATGCATTTGATAAAAAGGCTGCTTACTACTTGAGGGACAAGAACCCTACCAACTTAAGGCAAGCATTCACCATGGCCCTACAAATAGAGAACAATATCAAGGCAATTGGAAAACCTCCAAAGAGGGAAGGTGTGAAGTTGGTTAACCCAGAAAAACCTTAGACAAGCAAGGTTGCTGATTTGGAAGAGGTTGTGAAAAATTTGGCTAGGGGCTGTCAAGGATATCTCCTACAAGCTTAGCCCGAGCTGAGAAAGGATTTGGGCAGAGCTCACAAGGACAACACAAGCAACAAGGCCAAGAAATATTTACAAATCATCAAAGAATTGATGATGACAGAGGAAGAGGAGCTATTGGATTTGGGAATAGGCAGCCTCAAGGCAGAGAAAATAGAATGGTACATAGATCCTTTGGCTGCCAGAGTTGTTGTGGTGGAAGAGACAGAAGTCATTGATTGGTGTGACAGATGTTTCATGCCCCATGCTCCTTGTGAAGAATATCATCAAGAAGAAAATGCAGCTGATGATAAGAGTGATGATGATGTTTACATGATGGGATGCTCCACTAGCTCACAACAAAGGGAAACCTCAACTGAGGTGATAAGTGCCAGAATTGCTGCCACTTTTTGGGACTGCATTCATAGAGTACATATTCTCCCTCCCTCTCATACTTTAGAAGTAGATAATGTACAAGATTTTTAAATTTCCAATAATGAATTTGAATATTTAAGGGATTTAATGATAAAAAAGTATGATGGAGGAATCCCATCTGAGGAGGGATAGACAATTATTAATGAATGTTGTTGTAGCTCAAGAGAAGGAATATAACACAAGAAGTAAGGATGTCAAAGGGGGTAGGGCCTCAGGCCAAGCCAAAAACTCCCTTACTTTCTAACATTCCTAAAGAGGCTCCTAAGAAAGATCCATTTTCCAAAAGCCCTGCAGTTCCAAGAAAAAATCATACCCCTCCTTATGCTCAAGCTATCAAGAATCTTGTGCCACCCAATGAATGTATCAGCCTTTCCTTCCAATACTGCCTTGCCCAAGAATGTCCCATATGACATTGCCCAAGTTTTAAGTCAAATCAAAGTCTCTGTCCCAATTGTTGAGTTGCTTAGGATTCCTGAGCACAAAAAGAGAGCATTTGAATACTTGGGATTGAATGAAGAGAAGGACTGCCTTGGGGGAGAAATGTGAACATTGTGGAGAATCCTCTAGCCATTGAAGAGTCTGAGACACCATCAACATCAGAACAGAGCTAGCTGAACCACCTGAGGTTTATTTGGGGACATCTTTGGTAGACTCTCAGTTGAATGTGGATCCATTCTTCACTACTTTGATCATCAAGGATAGGCTGCTCCATAACTGCATGTTTGACTCAGGGGCATCATGCAATGTCATGCCTTTGGAGGTCATGAATGAGTTGAATATTAAGGTAACAGCAGCATATGGGAAGTGCACTGCCATGGACTCCAGAGAGGTGCTAGTAGTGGGATGTGTGAAGGGTTTGGTGGTGTAGCTTGCAGCCTACCCAGGTAAAAATTTAAAACTTGATGTTGTCATAGTTGATTGCCCAGCCAAGTGGGGTATGTTATTGTCAAGAAAATGGGCTACAAGTGTTGGTGGTAGTGTCCAAATGGACATGTCTTATGCCACCATCCCAGTTGAGGGCAGCCTTGTCAGGTTATATGGGGAGAAGAAAATGGTTGCACCTTATTGAGGATCCCAACAATGTGTCCTATGAAGTATTGTATACAAATGTTGATGCTGACAACTTTGTGGGATTTGCTGATGGAAAAGAGCACAAGATTGAGGAGTCTAAGTGTCTTGAGCAGGAAGGCTTTCCTTGGACTTTATTGTTTGATGGAGCTTGCTCCAAATTTGGAAATGGTGCTCAGTGCTGTCCTAATTTCTCCAAGCCAGGAAAGGTTTGTTTTTTCCTTTAAGCTTAACTTTGAGTGTACCAACAACATTGTTGAGTATGAGGCATTGTTGTTAGGTTTAAGAATTTCTTGGAAGTATGGTGTCAGGGACATCATTGTCAAAGGATACTCAGAGTTAGTTGTCAAGCAAGTCAGAAAACTGTATGCCACAAAGAATCAACGACTGAAACAATACAAGCATGCAGTTTGGGACTTCATTGAGATATTTGACTCCTTCAACATTGTGCATCATGGACAGGAGGTTCAATGACTTGGTGGACAAGCTTGCAGTGTTGGGGTCTTGGTTTGACAGTTCTGCAACATCCCCTTATTGTGAATATGAGGTGGAGGTAGTGACAAGACCCTCTGTCCCTGACAATATAAAACATTGGCAGGTTTTTTGATGATGAGGCTCTAGGTCAGAAGGTTCTTGCAAAATGATGGAGATTTTTCTGATCAAAACATTGATTGGGAGCCAATGGTCTGTACAATAGAGGGGAAGGAAACCTTATTTGGCAAAGGCATCATCCAACTAAAGACCAACACCATTCCTAGAGGGATGGTTACTCTTGAATTGAATTTTGATAATGCTGACTGCATTATTAATAGGGCATATGGTAGCCTCGAGGGATGTTGAGGAGCATGACCTTGGCAATGAAGGAGAAACCAAGGAAGATTTGGTTGGGCAGAAGTCTCAGCAAAGATGAAAAGAAGTCATACATCCAGTTGTTAAAGAAATACCAAGATTGCATGGCTTGGACCTATTTTGAGCTCAAAGCATACAGAGAAGACCTGTTCTAGCATGAGATTCCCTTGGAGCCCAGTGCAAAAACCTTCAAGGTAGAAGAAGAGGCCAATTAATCCTCTATTATCTCTCAAAATGCAAGAGGAGTTGAAGAAGCTAAGGGATGGAGGAATTATCCAGCCCACAAGCGTATTTTTCTTGGGTTGCCAACCTATTGCTAGTAAGAAAGAAGAATGGTGACATCAGGTTGTGTGTGGACTTCAGGAATCTAAACAAGGCCTCAATGAAGGACAACTATCCTTTACCTAACATGGAGCACATGCTGCAGTTGGTGACTAGTTCAGAGTTGCTTTCTACTTTAGATGGCTTCTCTGGTTATAATCAAGTCATGGTGAAAGAATCAGAAAGGATCAAGATAACCTTCACTACTCCATGGGGAACGTATGTATATGTTAGGATGCCCTTTGGTCTAATGAATGCTGGAGCCACTTTTCAGAGAGCAATGGATGTTGCTTTTGCTGGTTACATCAATGACTTTATTGTTGTTTACCAAGATGATGTAACCGTGTTTTCAAGAAGGAGAAGTGACCATTTGCTACACTTAGAGAAGATGTTGATCAGATGTAGGGAATATGGCATCTCACTCAATCCAAAGAAATGCCATTTTGGAGTGCAGAAGGAAAAATTGCTTGGTCACATTGTGTCACAAGAAGGAGTGATGATTGATCCTAGAAAGAGTGGAGGCCATCAGCAAAGTCCCAAGTTCCAAGAACCAAAAAGGGAATTTAGTCCTTCTTTGGGTAGATAAACTTCATTAGAAGGTTTATATCAAACTTTGCTAAGTTGACTATCCCAATCACTTCCATGTTAAAGAAGGATCAGATCATCAAATGGGAAGAGGCTACCATCCAAGCTTTCAATGGAATCAAAGAGGAAATAAAGCATGCCCCCTGTTTTAGTAGCCGCAGATTACAGGAAAGCTTTCCAACTGTTTTCTTTCGCTTTAGAAAACACTATTGATTTTGTCATACTACATAAGAATGATGAAGGGGCTGAGAGGGCCAATAGCTTTCTTCAGTAAGGCTTTACAAGGAGCAGAATTGAAATACACCATCATGGAAAAGCAGGCATTTTCCTTGGTTAAAGCAACAATGGTTTTCTGGTCTTATATTTTGAAGTTCAAAAATTGTTTCTTATGTTCCCCATACCATGGCAAAATACATCTTGTGAGAGATGGAAGTCTCAAGTAAAATATGTAGATGGGGTGAACAAATTGCGAAGAGTATGATATGGAAATCCAAACCATGAAGGTTGGTGAAAGGTTTAGGGTTAGCTAAGCTCATGGCTGAGAGTAACTTACAGACCATTGAGGTAAAATGAAATTGAGGAAGAAAGGGTAACTATTTTTAAAAGATTGATGAGTTTTTGAGTGGTACAAGGATGTGATGTTCTATCTCAGACACTTAAACCACCCTGAGCATTTGAATAAGAACCAAAAAATATCTCTTAAGTTGGCTTCCCAAAAATATATCATTACTGATTTTGGGTTGGCATGGAAGAACCCAGAGGGAGTCCTCTTAAGATGCATCACTGAAGATGAAGCCCCCAAAATAATTACTGATCTCCATGGAGGAGATCGTGGGGAGAATTTTGCTTCAAGATTCATAGCACATAAGATCCTAAGGGATGGTTATTTGTGCCCAAATCTTTTCAAGGATGCTGACCATGTTGGTCAGAATATGTGAGAGTTGTCAGCGTTCCTCTGGAAGGCTGAAGGCTTCAGGATCCCTACCTTTATAGGTCTGTATCAATTAAAGCCCCATTTAAGCAATGGGGAATGCACTTCATTGGTGAGATTTCAGACCCTTCAAGTGCTGGCCATAAGTGGATTCTTATAGCCACTGATTACTTTACCAAGTGGGTGGAAGAAATCCCCACCAAGAAGGCTACACACCAAGTTGTCATGGATTTTGTGCTAAACAATATTATTTACAAGTTTGGAGTACCATGTCAAAATCATAGCTGATAATGCCATGAGTTTCAGGGGTAGACCTCTGGTGGAAATGTGTAAAGGATATGGGATCAATTTGACATATGCCTCTAATTATAATCCCCAAGGAAATGGACAAGCTGAGTCCAACAATAACAATTTGCTAAAGATTATCAGAAGAACCTTGGAGTTGAACAAGAGAAAATGGGGGTGAACAACTGAAGTTTGTTGTCTGAGCTGATAGGATCACTATCAAAAGAGTCACTGGAAAGAGTCCATTTGAGTTGGTATATGGGACTCAGGCCCTTGCTACCCCCTGCATATGCAATTATCTTCATATCAGTTCATTCAACAACTGGAAGATCAAGAAGTGAGTCCTCATGATGCCCACATCAAACTGATTGTTGAGCTTGATGAAGAGAGGAGGGGTATCTCACCAGAGGCATATAAAGTTCAGAGAAAAGATAAAGAGACTATTTGACAAGAAGGTCACTCCTATAGCCTTCAATATTAGAGATCTTGTGCTACTATGGGATAGCAGGCATGAGGATAAGGGAAAGCATGGTAAGTTTGACTCATTGTGGATGGACCTTACTCCATTGACATCAAAATTGGTGAACAAACCTTCTTCTTGAAGGATCTAGATGGTGAATTGCTTGACATATGAAGCATTTCTTAGATTGATTCCTCTGAATCAAGGTAAACACCTCTTGTATAGTGTATAGTTTGTTTTTTGCATCCTGTTTTTTGTGTTTTTTGCTCGTTCTGGTCCTCGATGACCTGTTTTTGCTGGTTTCTTTGTGTGTTTTTGGAGGTGGCTCTATTTCTCTGCCCTACAAAGATGAATCCTGCTGCCCAAGGGATATTTTGGCACTTGGTCTACTATTGTTCTTGTGGCACTCATAAGGAGTTCCCATCCTCGAGTCAGAGCCAATGTTGGTGCTCAAAATGGTCTCGCCCCATTTATGCCTTTGAAAAATTATTCATTCACTGGCCTCTGTCATTTTTCTCCTTCCCTGTATGGTGCTTGGTCAGTATTATTTCCATTTTTAATCTGACTCCTGGGTCGAGGATCATGTGTGGGTCTATATTTGTCTCATAGTTCCTTTATTCCTCTGGAAAAGCTCTGTATTTTGAGTCTCCCATGCTCTGTTCCTTAAAAACTCACATTTTCCTCGTTTCCTCCATTTTACACAGTCAAGATTTGTTGTCCCTGTCGTCTTTTCCCTCAAATACTCAAAAAGAAATGAGTTGTATGTGTCCCTAAGGATCGTGTTTGAGATTTGTAATAGTCTAAATTCTGTTTCCTTGAAGAAAACCTCATTTTCTGGCTCGAATGGATGTTTCTTTGTGTTTTACGGTTTGACGGGCAGTTTCTCCTGGTCAAATTTGCATCATTCAGTCGATATGGGAAACGTGGCACCTCTTGGTTAGATGCGGATCAACTTAATACTTCAGAAATTCCATGAAAAGCCTCATTTTCAAAATATGTCCATGTGGAGGAACGACACTCGTTTGAGAATCAACTTTTTTGTTGGGCTTTGCAGTAGTACCGGGAGGACACGTGGAGGGTTGGCAAGAAAAGAGACACATGGAGGTTTCCATTGAGTTTCCCATACTTAGATAAATTTCAAAAAGTTTTCAAGAAGTCTAGGACACGTGGAGGAACGACACTCATTTGAAGATCTACTTTTGGGCCTTGCCTTGGAGTAGCGTCGGGGAGGACATGTGGAGGCTTCCGCTGCTTGGCCTGGACTTAGAATTTTTTTTATATAGTTGGAGCATTTTGGTGGAACATAGGACACGTGGTGAGCTTGCGCTCATTTAGGGTCTCTGCTTAGGGCACCATCTTGAAGTTGCGCCATGGAGACACGTGGAGGAACCTGCGTATGCTCGGGGGTCGGCCCTTGAGTTTCAATTTGAAGGAGCGCCAGGCTGACACGTGGAGGCCTCCACTTGCTTTGTATTTTACTTAGAATTTTGAACGACCAAAAGGAGACTGGCTCGGAGCTTGACATGTGGTGCCCTCCACTAGAGCTTCAAGCCTTCAAACAAATTTTTACCAAATCAACACACGTGGCGAGCCGCGCGCTCAGTTCAAGGTATAAAATTTTTGGGACCACCTCAAGGTGTCGCCATTGTGACACGTGGTAATTTGAAAAGTCATAAGGTGGGGTAGGGAAGCGGACCATCAGAGGCAACTTCAAACTTTTTACCTCTTTGCCTCCTAAAGGTTAAAATAGCATAAATGGGCCCACGAGCCCGATGGGAAATAGTCAATGTTTTTTACCCTGGTCAATGGCGGAGGTGCGGGGCTTTCGGAGGAAAAGTGAAAAATTTTCCCTTTGAGGGAAAATGAGTTGAAGGCATAAAGAGGACCCCGGGGTTCCGCTGGGACCCACATTAGGGACATGTGTCAAAAGTATTTCTCAAGGGCGGAGCTGCGGGAAAAACTTGGAAAAAAATTCATTTTTCCAAAGGAGAGTCAAATGGCAGAATTTTCTCCATCATTTCCTTTAGGACCCACCTCAGAACACGTGTCAGGGCCCATCTTTCAGAAGCGGAGGTGCGGAGCAAAATGGGAAATTTTTCCATTTTTTTCAAAAAGGTTAGAAAAGGTCAAAGGAAGCCCCCGAGCCTATTTTTGCATCTTCCACATAGATGACCCACATTAAAAATCAAAGATCAACGGCTACTGAGTGTCTAAATCTGATTTTTCCCCCCATTTTCTATGTAAAACACATGGATGTGTGAATCTTCATGATTTATTATTGTTTTCTGCACATGCCAAACAGAGGAGCGAGTTATTTTTGATATCTAGAGTTTGGTGGGGGAGATCTGGAGACGTGTCTTTCACCATTAAAGTACGGTCTGACTCTCAAGCCCCTGATCTAGTTTTCCATTTCTTTCTTCTCCTTGAGCATGCAAGGGGTCAGATTTGATTGATATGGGGCAGAAGTGGTTGGCGAATGGATGGAGGCGTGTTTTACCTGAGAAAGGAGTTGAATGCGGGGGATAAATAGAAGAGATTTTCCCTTGAGCACCTGGAGACTTTTTGCAGATCTGATTCTACGAATCACGAAAGAATCATGGCAAGCACTGGTGCATTTAAATTTTTTGGTCTTTTGGGAGGAAGGGGCTCTGTTGAAAATGTTATAAATGGCACGAATTTTTCGTGTAAATGGTTGGGATTTTTTGGAAAGATCAGGACTGATTTTCTCCAGTAGAAAAATCTTGACATAGCCCATCCATTTTGAGAATCCATCTATAGAATCTTGTATATCTCTATTTGTGTCAAATTTGATCATGTCAAGGTGGTTACAAGTGTACAACCACTGACAAGCTTTAATATTGTTCTAGAAACTTTTCCTTGTTGATAAATTTGATCAAACTTTGAGTTATTCTATGTTAATCTCAACTAATTGTATTCATTTCATCTCTGAATGCATATGAGTAGTTTTTCTTGTTTCTATTGCAATCTTATACCAAAATAGGCTCCAATTACATAGGTATCAGTCCTTGTGATAATTTAGTGGCATCTTTAATTTTATTTCTCAGAAGAGCCTTCATCTAGGAGTTGGATAAACGGTTTAAAATCACTTTTCTTTCATTTTTTTAATAGAGATTCTGTGTAAGCCTCTGAGTGTACCTCAGGCGTGACTTGGTTTAAATCTTGGTTCTTTATTGGGTCCTTTGACTCGAGCCTTCGTGACAAAATCCCATAGGCTGTGTGAAAGAGTGTTGATCTGGGGCTCCATAGAAGCACATATTCTAGTTGAGGAAACAATTTAACTTTTTGTGGCATTTTGTTGATTGAATCTTTCCATTTTACATAAGCTCTCAAGGATATGGTGATTCAAGTCCACCCTATCTCTCCTCCCACCAAAATTCATTTAACAACCAATCCTATCCATACTACCCCTATTTTTTCTCTGTATATCCACACTAGACCAAAATCCTTTTACTAAAGTATACAGAATAGATCAGGTTTCCAAATATCTTTAGTAACATTTGCCTTGTGAGAATATCTCCATAATCTAGAAGTGACAACTCATGAGAGTCAGATTTGGTGTGTTGATCATATTTTCCCCAAGGCCTTCTCTATAAAATTTATGCAAAATAAAGGTACTTGTATCTCCTTTCAAATAACAGAGGTTACACAATAGGTTCTCTTACCTTGGTCGAAAGGCACAACTTAAAATAGTTAGGATAAGATCACATCCTTTTGAGGTGCTATCCATCTCTCCACAAATCCAAGTAACAAAGGGACAACTAGATTTCTCCCCGGCTACAAAATGACATATATTTATGATCTGGCTACCTCTAAGCTCCATGTTAAATTAGTGATATTGTTTAACTGGAAAGGGAGAAAAAATTTGGGTACCGACAATAGCTATCAAGGAAAAATTAATTTTGGTAAGTAGGAAGGTGCAATTATTTTAGCCTTTTACACTACAAAATGCATAAATAAGCCTAAAATTAACTCCCCATACCATAGGTATGGTTTTCAGGTGAATTTAAGAGGCATGGGGCAAGCTTAGTTTGTCCCACAAGCCTCCAAAAAATCCCCCAAGTAAAAATCTGAATTTTTAAGTTGGGGAAGAGTAAAAAATACAAACTCCAACAAAAATTCTACTTGTACATCATCAAGATTTCAAGGACCTTCTACCCTCATAACTATCCAATTGTCACATTCTCATTTTAGCTAAAAAAATTAAGTTGGATTAGCTAATTAAGACACATTAATAATTGGTAATAAAGTGACAACAATTTCCAATAATTAAATACATATAACACAAAAAAATAAAAGAAAGGGAAAACATTTAACCCCATGGCCACACATGTGAGGTCACCCCTATGGGAAATTTCCTAACTAGGCATGTAAGAAGACCACATAAATATTAGAAACATCTGTAAAATTTTTCCATGTTGCAAAACACTCGACATCCTTATGTGGTTTGTCCCCTATCCCCTTTCAATGTATGTGATAAAATATCCCTGCAACACAAACATAATACCTCTCTGGCATCACGAATGCATCTACAATATCGAGAAATAATATAAATAAATAAATAAATAATTTTCATCCAAAGTGAAGTAATTCTATCATCTATCAATATATTAAGTAATTTGATTTTAACATCCATTAGATCATAATTATATTGAGAACCTCTAGAGTATAACATGTCTGTATAAAATCTAAATAATGTAAATAACATATATCGAACTGTCTACCAATGTCATCTAGTGTATGATAATCAAAATGTGAATCAAAACATGTCAATAGTCCAAATATCTCCATAGTGTGTTATCTACTCATCAGTGTGTCATAATCAAAATGCTTATGTATCGATCCAAAAGTAATATCAACATAATGAAAATAGTGTCAAACAGGAATGAGCACTACCTCCCCCTCCCCTTAGACTTGACTTCCTCCTTGAAGTCACTGAAATATGTGTGGAAATTGGGTCTGCAACAAAGTAGCATCTTCCCATGTGGCTACAGTCTTATCATACCTATCCCACTAGACTCGCACTTGGTCAATCTCACCACCTCAAAAGCCCAGATTTCTACGCTCTATGATGCGCATGGACTCCAAAGTCACCTTCCCCTTCTCCTAAACCTTCAATGCGGTCCAATCCAATAGATGAGAGGGATCTGGAATGTATCTCATAAGAATAGAAACATGAAATACATCGTGCACGTGAGACAAGCTGGGTGGAAAGGCTAGATGATAAGATAATGGACCAATCCACTCCAAGATCTTGAATGGACCCACAAATCTAGGAGCTAGCTTCAAGTCTTTTTCATAATGGATAGGTATCTTATGAGGTCTGATACAAAGATGTTGGAATATAATGATTAAGTGTTCTGGCCAACCCTTAATTAATATGGGTCCATCACTATCATATATGTTAAATATTTAATAATATGAAATACTTTTCTATTATTAAATATTTATACCTAGGTAATAAACATTAGGTAAGTATTTAATAATGTGAATCATTTATGTTTATATTTATTAAATACACTCACCTACATGTATCTGTCAACCATTCTAGGTTGAAAAGGTGGGTTGGGAGACATACCCGATCACCTTATATAAAAATGACTCTAGGTTCTCATTTGATATAGTCAAGAAATATATCAAAGGTGTGCAAATCAAGTGATTTGGTTTTACCCTTGGTAAATAGGGTTTTACAGGAGGAGGTGATCTTACTGGATGTAAAATAAGTTCTCTGAAGTAAAAGGTTATTTTCAAAGTGGTTTTTACCCTATTGGGGGTTTCCACTATAAATATTGTTTCACCTATGTTATTTATTTTTTATAAGTATTTATTTATTTACTTAAGTTATGTTGAAATATTTTATTGTAACATTATATAATATGTAAGTTGATTAAATTCATATTTATTAGAATCCCAAAATTTTAACATGGTAACAGAGCAAGGTAAATTAAATAAATTAACATCAAATGTTTTGTATTTTATTTATTTAATTTGTACGAATTTTTTCACCAACCCAGAAAGGTAAATTAAATAAATTAAGATTAAATGTTTTGTATTTTATTTAATTAATTTGTACGGGTTTTTTCAACCAACCTGGCAGGGTAGATTAAATAAATTAAGATCAAATATTTTTTATTTTATTTATTTAATTCGTGCGGATTTTTTTAATCAACCCGAAAGGGTATTTAAAACAGCCAGCCCCTTCTTTCCATTGTGCAACCTAAAAGTTTTTCTTTGTGAAGAATCAAGGTGAATTCATAGGTGGAAAATTTGGAAACTTTTTACCTTCCATGAAAACTTGTGTAGAGGTAAGGGTAAAATATTTGAAATATTTTTTTTCTATAGTTTCAATATGTGCAGGTTAAATTTTTTCAATGGTAAATTAAGGAGGAGACAAAGCTTCATCAAAATAAGATTTTAATTTTTTCCATTGGAAGTGTGAAAAATGTTATCTGCTCTATAAATTCTAAGGTTTATGTAGAATTTAAAATTACATGGTCTGGTAAATGTTTTTTAAAAAATTCATGAGGGGCCCTCCTAATAAGGATTATAGGTGTTTACTTTTTTTAAAAGTATATATACTATAGTTTATAATTTTTATAGACTATATGTTGTTTTTTATGTACATTATATAAACTATATACCTCTTTTTTAAAAGTGAATATATTTTTACATTATAAATTATAATAGGTTAATATAATGTATTAAATTATAACCTCCCTATTATTATATAAAAGAATAAATTCTGGAAATACAAGGAAATTTTTGAATCCATTGAATTTGACGATCAAATGACTGTCACAACAGACCAAAGATAAGACAATATGATGGTCATTTAGATTTCAAATTTAAGCTGGCTAGGTCTTTGTCTACATTATTTTTCTAGAAATTTGAAGTTGTTTTCCATCCTTAGAGGTTTCTTCTTCACTTCTATATGGTCATAATTTTTTTATATAAGTCTGGGGTATAATGCAAAACCATTTATATTGTGGGTTATTATTTTGATCATAGGAGGTTAATTAATATGCATGGTAATGAAAAAATTAGTTATGATTAAATAGTTTATGTAGATCTATAAAATTTAGATGTGTTTTTATTAAAAGTGTTGTTTTTTTTATAAATATGTATCTAACTCTATGGTACATTATATATTATAATGGGGTGTGTTTTACAAGTTCAGTAAAATAATGGCATCTATCTATTTCTATCTTAATAAAACCCAAATTCTGAATGGAACCAACTACAACATTTGGAAGATTAGGGTCAAATCAGAACTTATGGCGAGGAAACTCTAGACAATTATTTCTGGATATGAGGTTTCTCCCACCATTCATCAAACAACTATAGATAACATGAATGCATTCTCACAGCGAATGCATGAGGCTCTTTCTATGCTTTTTTCAATGTGAACGATGAGTACCTTCTACACATTGCTAATATCTAACATCCAAAATAGTTATGAGCACAACTAGAATCCATGCATGAAGTTACACATTTATCTAAAATTATTAAATTAGTTTTAGAATTTCTTACCACTCCTATGAAAGGAGATGAAAAAGTAGTTAATTTCTTAGTCAAAATTAAAAATATCAAAGAACAATTAGATGGATGCAATTGTGATTTAATTGGTGAAAAATTAATCTACTTTATTATTCACCTAAATATACATGAAAGATTTAGGAATTTTATTTCTATCTTGAACTCTAAATATCAGAATGAAAATGATCTATCTAATTTAAATACTTTGAGTTTACTTCTGATATAGGAAGAGCGAGTGATGATGAACTTTGACTAAGGAGAATGCCTCCTAGGCACTTCTTGCTCAGAATTCAAAGTTCAAACCTCACAAGACCTTCTTAGATCAAAATATAGATCTAAATCTTCTTTGTTGATAAGAAAAGTTTTCTTCAGATCAATTATGTGTTAGCTTTAGTGGTAAATGCACAAATGTGGTTAATAGACATAATAGGAAAATTTGTAAACTACGAAACCTAATCCAGAAAATAAAAAACAAACTATTTTCTTCTACCCATAACGTTTAAGGAAAAAGGATGGCTCTAATGATTATTCCTGAACACTGTTGCATATATGCTGGTTGTTTCAGTCCTCTAATTTTGAATGGATTCTAAATTTAGGTGCATCAAATCACATGACTAGTGTTTCAAATTCTTAATTTGATGTGTGAAAATAAATGAATGTGTGTATCTTGGTGATAACTATCT
>CM034147.1:710196964-710261964 GCA_019776745.2 Taxus chinensis | reverse complement strand
TTGAATCTAAAATATACATGTGTTAGATATAGAAACTATATGTTAAGGGTTCCTTCTATCATCGATTTCATCAACAATGTTTAGTTGAGTTTTTATTTAACTATAAAGGTAAAAGCTATGATTTCCCATTCAGTTGACTGGTTTAAAAATTAGAATTTAGTTTATTTATCATGTAAATTTATATTACTGGTCCAAGCCTTCATAGATCATTTATTTCCTAGTCCATTGCTAAGGCATGATACAAAAACTGTATATTACGAGTCCCTTCTTATATCGTTTTCATGCACATTTTTAATTATTATTTTTATTTATTGATAAAGGTAGAAACTATGGTTTCCTTCATCAATGGTACTAACAAAAAATTTCTTTAATGACCATAAACACAAAACTTTGTTTGTCCATTTATCATACTAAACCATGTAACCCCGGGTTAGACACAACCACTGAGAATCATGTATGGAAATGATTTTCGACATAATTAATGTCCGAGGCATTGGAAAAAAAGAAAAAAAAAATGTGCTTTTGGGTTGTCCTTCAATGCTTTATCTCATCCAAGATTATAAATAGGAAATGCTTTAGTTTGAAGATTTTAATTCAGTCAAATGGTTGGAAAATTATAATTTGGTTTATTTATCATGGCATTTAATATGAATAGTGCAAGCCTTTACAAACCATTTATCGCCTAACCCATTTTTAAGGCATGAAAAGACATTTGTAATGAAATATAAAAAAAGTCTTACCACTCAGTAGAGTGTACCAATCCAAATCTTTAAAAAAATGATGGACTGGAAATTTTCATGAAAGATGAAGAGTTTGGAATTCTTTTAAAATAAATTTATTTTTGCATCACCAAAATTCATGGGACAGATTGTGCATACATGAGGGAAAATGGATCATCTTTAAGAAAGGTGAATTTTAGATTAACAAAGTTATACATGCAATTATAAAGTGTAAAAAAAAGTGAAGAGATGTCATTTAGGTGGCGATAAATAGGACATGAGATAGGATCCCGATGGTGAATGTGATATTTGTAGTGGATTTGAATAAGATGCAACAAATATATTACCTCTACATGTGTTGTGTAAACATTGAAGGAATTAAATCCATAAACCATATGCTCAAATGAAAGTGGAAACAATTAATATGAGGTTGAATTAGTGGTGTGTGATGGATGTGGGTTGAAGGAGGAATGCACACCCACTTACATAACTCATAGACATGACCAATTCTATGGATATTGGTTTTGTGGGCTACATACTGAAGTTGTAAAATAGGATATGTGTAGGGCTAACATAATTATCTGTATGAATGACGCATTGTAGACACATATATAAGTTTTTGTATGTAGTTTAGGTTCGATGTAAATGCTAACAGTAAAATAAAGATTAACAAGCCACATGGACGGATGTGAAAAAGATAATAGAGATAATTTAATATTTAGTAATGTCTTATATCATATATTTAGTAATGTATGTCAATTGAGACAAGTTTATTTTGGCACTTAGTCTCTTGTATTTTTGTTTGTTGTGAGCCTCATTGTTTTATCTTTCTGTATCGGCCCTTGGAGCCTTTCCAAATCTTATCAATAAAAAAAATGCATGATCAGATTTAGATTTTCGTGAATTGTATTGGATTTTTTGTAGCCATCGAAATGATCGTAAAAGGTGCCAAATTTTTAATTTCAACTTTAAATGATCCAAAGAAATAAGGCACTAGGTTACACTTATTTAGTGACAGTCACAATGCCACTAGTCCCTGCATTTACTTTAAATTGTTGAATTATTTTAAAATATTTAACATTGAATTGTTTTCAAGTAATTGATCTTAAATTATTTGAAAGTGATCCACATTATGTCATTTTCAAATACGTAAAATAATAGACAATCTTAACAAAATCATTAGAAATAAATAAATAAGATTATTATTAAAATTATAAATTAGACAAAAATCGAACCAATGAGAAATTAAATAAAACACGACCGGATTGTTATGTGAGAGTAAAAAAAATGTTATCTATTTGCAAAGATTAAATAGACGGGCCTAAATAATCCATTTGTTCAAATATTATTAGAATCCAAATTATAAATTTTAAAATTCGTAAACACACGTAAAAGGTTGTGGACTGATAGATATGAAGAAACGAACGACCGATGGAGAGATCTTATCCTATTGTATGTGGATGTGTTGCTCCTGAAAAGCCTTTGCAAAATTATATTAATTTAATTTTAAAATTGTTAAATTTTCCACCATATCCTGGCCACTCGTCAAAAACCTCGTCGATATATTTTTTAGGTTCAGAAAAATTATTGGAAAGTAGCACCCTAAAAGAAAATGGAACGTGATTTTTGCAAGGATGGAATGCACGGGAGAGATGTTTACTGAGATGGCAACCTGTGAGGTAGCATTACTATCATGGGATTAGGTATGGAGGAACAATAAAAAAAATGTTTAAGGAATATGAAAACATGAATCGAAGATTAGAAATAGAGCAACGAGAATTAAATACACGCATATCTGACACTTATTATATGGATTAAATTGTTCCCATCCAGATAATGTTGTTTCAGAGGATTGGAAAATGGTACAAGGAAAGAATTATCTCAAGAAAACCTTTTGTCATTCCCAGTTGGTTTTTCTCGCTAGGGGGCAATTGATCTTATTTTTCTTCCTGTTTTTTTGTAACGATGTATCTAGGCTCTCATGCCTTCTTTGTTCCTAGGTTGGGCCCTAATCAAAACCCAAATTTTACTCAATATAAAAAAAATCTACTACGAGCTCCATGTTTTCGTTTCAATCTCACCCTCATTATGCAAATGAATGTAATTCACATTTAAAGGGAGAAAAATTTAAAAATGAGAACATATTAATAAATGTCTATTTTCAGTTTCAAGCTCGAGTACTTACAGAGGAACATGTGTTATGCGAACATTCATTGGTGATTGACACATGTTAGCAATTGACCATATGAGTGAAAGGTGAATTTCATATTCCATTTGAAAGAGGGATTTATTTAATGTCAAATTTTAATACCTGTAACATGTTCGACACCTATTCCATTACCTAGTGGAAATCAAGGAATTAATTCCCTACATGTCCCTCACATTTTCCCTCACTTGGATTATTCATACCCAAATAATATTGATATGAATTCAAATTTTTGGTCTCAATCTTGAATGAATTATTCTAATGAACACAATTTATGTTTAAAGGGGTCAAAATAAAAAAATTGAGGATAACCCAATAAACCTCCCTTTGAAGTTTTAAGCTCGAGCAATCACGAGAGAATAGTTGCTAAACAAAAACTCATCAATAATTAAGCCCTTCAAGCTAGTGGCCATATGAGCGAAAGGTGTCTTTTATTTACCTTTTAAAATAGGGATTTAAAACAATAAAATCATCTATGTGTACCATGCAATGTACATGTGAAAAGAGGTTTCTTGTTTTCTTAATGTGGTAGACCTTATCTTGTGTGGTTAGTTAGCAGGTTTAGTTTTATCGCAATGCAAAAGATTTCGTGCTAATAATGCTAGAAAGTATAAGAATGTCATTGTTCAGTAAATAATGTAAATCGAATATAGATGTTTGTATTGTTCTTGTCAATATACCCATAAACAAAATATGTGAATAGTGTTAGAAAACTAATGCATTGTTTAACCAACCATCTAGTCGGTTATGTTATGCCTTCATGGAATCCCCCCATGAGATGGTTTCTCCTTCTAGAACCGTTTCTTCTTATATATATTAGACTTTTTTTCCTTGAATAAATTATCAAACAATTTTATACATTTGTCTATTTTCTCTATCAAATAATATGCAGTAATATAAATATTGAATTAAATTGGAGCTTTTGTGTCGATTACCATTTTATTCTCCATGCAAACAATGTAGATTGAGGTATATTAAACACCTTTCCAGATTATTCTAATGTGTTTACTCTACGTTGATGTAGTTTGATTTATTACAACCAAAAGAAATCATACCTGGCATAGTTGTCAATGCATTATAGGGCTCGAATGGCGTGGACGTGGACGGATGTGATTATTTTAAGACCATCGATACAGACCAAAGCGAGGATGGTGAATATTACAGGATGTTGTCAGATGTTTCTATTGGTAAACACGCCTTTTGGCATTAAGATATAGGTTTGAGAAATTGTTTCAAGTTGTACTATAATAGTACATTGTTGTATTACTAACTGATAAGTAATGATTTCAATTCCTAATTTTACTTGTATGGTCAAAACTTAAAATTGTTGATAAAGAAAGTTGTCTATTTAATTTTTCATTTTAATACTTATATGGTGCCTTGGTTTTGATGGTAACTCTGAAAGTACATACTATTTAATGCATTTAATGTTAAAGCCCCTAATTTCAGAGGCACCTTTATAACCATTTATTTTTAAATCCTATAATTTCAAAGACAGATGAAATTTTTGGATGGGGTAGATTTTCGCACTCATTTTAACTTGATAAGGGAAACCATTCAAACAATTTGTTTATGGTAATGTTTATTGTATAGAAGGAAATAAGAGTATACAAAAATGATTAAATAAAATTTTGTTAGCACAACAGAGGTCGAAGGATCAAACCTGCCGTGAGAAACACTATTTGTTTGTCTCCTTGGAAACATTGCAAAGTGGCCCATCAAGGCTATAATCAAACCACAACATCCACATAATGCATGCAATCTCACGAGATTTGTGCACTCTGTCCCCTTTCATTTTAGTGTACAAATTTTTCAAATGCATTTCCCATGTGAGAATTTAAGTGACATGATCATGAATTACATGCTTCTAGAGAGCTCACTTGACTGTCATCTTGAAAGCCTTCCTCTCCATAACATCGCATTCTTTCTCAATCAATTCATGTAAATTTTTAACACTCTCCAAATCCATCAATCTCGACAGTTTTAGCTACCACGGACGGGAGATAAAAAACTTAAACACCAAAGTAGTTCTTCCAACAACATAATCCACCAGAGTTGCTATGTTGATCTTCCCAATTGGTGATGGCAATAACGGTAATGCGACATTTGGTAATGAATTTAATGGAAAAATATATAGCTTATATTCATTAGAAGACATCGATATAATCCACATAATTTACGATCTAAATTTTCCCGTGTACCCTGACACAATTAGGGGACAAATTTATAATTGTAAAAAATGCCTTTCAACGTAAATATGTCAAAATGTGAATGAGGTACAATTTTAATGCCATGCTTTTTATTTTCATAATACCTTATAACCACGAATCTTGTTGGAAAATTGGAACAAAAATCATAGTTTCTTGTAATGTGTGCCTTCAAAGAGAAATCCCCATGTTATGTGGCAAGATGGTGACGAGGTGGCCTCAACGGGAGGTGATTCTGTGTGTAGGTCAATCTCAGCAGGCAGTTCCTCTCGAAGTAAATTCAGCACCTCTCATAATATCCTTCAATTGGAAAATTCTTGGCAAAATGGGCTCCGCGGGAAGACATCGAAGAGTAGTCACTAGTGTTTGGAGACATTGGAATCATATTTTTCTTTGTGCAATCTTGCAGAATCGGATTTTTTCTTGTTCATTGTCGCAGTATTAAGTTATTTATCGTAATTTTTGGCCAATATAAGCGAAGGTATACAATTTTGAATTATCGAACAAGGTTAACGGATTCAACCGGTCCCCAATTTCGATTCATTGAAAGGTCTTATCGAAGCTGTTCCTAAATGAATTCATCTTTATGCTCTTCCAATCAAATTCTGAGAAGAAAGTAAAGTGGTAGTTGATTGGGTAGGGTGCTTGTGATTGATGAGAAGTTTTTTCTTTTTCATCTTTTGGGCAAAGGAAATTTTGGGTAGGGTGCTAGTGATTGATAAGAAGTTTTTTCTCTTTCATCTTGCGGGCAAAGGGAAGCGAATTCAAAGTTGTCTCCTTCCTGTGTTATTTTGTGCCATCAGCCCAGGCACATAAAGGCTGATTCCTAATTATTTCTCTACTTCCTCCCAGAAAAATGTGGCATTCTAATTCTAGTGGTCTTCGTTAGGAGTTTTTATAAAGAATGATCTCCCCCAATGACATAAAATTTCAGTCTGCAAGCGCCAATAAGAAAACCATTTTTCCTTTTGATCGAATGATTTCTCAAATGATGGTCATTAATTTAGAAAATAATTGGAAGGAATCAAGTGGCATCATGACAAATCTTTGACACTTGTATACTAATGGATCCGGGATGGATTACCTCATTTAAGGAGAAGATTAGAAGGACCGGCAACTTGCTGAACTATAGAGGCCAAAGATGAAGTCAAAAAACCTGGTATGGCAGGAATTCATTTGACTCTCGGCTCTTTAAAGTTGGCAATTCTACGAAAAAAAATAATCAAGATTGACAGAAAATTCATGTTTGAAACACTTATACAAGGGGGTGATTTGAGACAATACTTAACTAAATTGTCTCAAATAGAGCCGATAAAAAACATGTATATCATCTCAAAGTGGGTTTATCTAATATTGTATCTCAAGAAACAATATAGATTGTTACATATTTTGTCTCTTGAGAGACATTAATATCATTTTTGTTTCCCTGGAGACAATACTAATTTCAATTTTTTTTGTCTCTCTACAGACAATATGAATTGAAAGAATGAAAAAAATAAATTTCAAGAATAAATAATAACCAAATATCATCTACTGCAATCCACGGCTACATATTATCTATGATGTCAAAGTGGGTTGGTAGTTAATATTATAAATTAAAAATAATTTGATTTGAGTTTTGTGCCCTATAATGGGTCTAAAAACATTTTATTAATATCAAATAAGATAAAATACAAAAGTGTGCCTAAATGTCTTTAACCCTTGACATACAATGATAAAATACAAAAGGGTGCCTAAATGTTGTTAACCCTTGACATACAACGGTGCACATAATAATTGAGTTGAAACTAGCAATTGCACCCGAAAGTGCAATGGACACAATAACAAGGGTGGAGAAAATAGAAGCAAACATTAGAGGATGAAAGATAATGAGTATCATTATGAATTAGAAATATGTATTAACTGATAACAATGTTGATATATTGAAATTACTTATTGTTTTTTTATCATGGGATCATTTTTGATATCAAAAGTTCCCTAAACATCCCTAAATTGTGTCAGTGCAGAAGATATTCTTGAGATCTTTCCGATAACTATGAGAACGCGATAAGCAGACATTGAGAGCTCTAGTGATGTCCAATCAAAGTTCAGTTAATGAGAAAGTCAACATGTCAATATTGGACCAATGGTACTGTGAAACATGGTGAAAAGCCAAAGGAAGTCATGTTGGTTTTCAATCTCCAATCTTTGATAGTCGTAAAATAATATAGCTCGTGGGAGAAAGAGGCTCAACTTTTTTAACGGAGGTGAGTCCAGCCACCGTGTGGACTAATTTGTTATGGCCAACGTGGCGGATAAACAAGACACTACGTGGCTTGCCACCACTCGTAAAATTCACTCAATTTTCCTATCGAGAGATGACAATTTGATTGTGTTATGGATCAAGTTATACTTTGAGCTATTGACCGAGTTAATTATTTTCTATGCCATAATATATGGGTCAAATTTTTATTATCTTGGTGATACCACTTGCAACCCGACGATCAAACATTACCACATCGCCAACCACATGAATAGACAACCAAACAACACATAGCGGCCAAACTCATAGCATGCAATGATCCACGTAGTGGATAAGGGGTGGAAGCTCATAGCATGCAATGATCCACGTAGTGGATAAGGGGTGGAAGCTTCCACGTGAAAAGGAAGAGGGGGCAGTTAAGCTGCAAGTGGTCCTTTGACCACTATACATGCATCGAAAAGGATTTATTAAAGCCTAAACGTTATCCTTCCCACAAAATGTGGGATTTAACCCACTTACAAATGTCACCCAAAATGGGATAATAAACCCATCCCCATGCCACGGCTAGGATAATGATAACCTCGAGATATTTTTTAAATGCATTATTTAAGAGGCCTATTTTAATATAAGTAGGGAACCCATTTCTTTGTAAAGGACACACAACTTGGAAGCTCAAAGCAAGAGCTTGAGGAAGACCGAGTAAGTAGAGTAGAGTTTTATTTTGATAAGACCTATTTAATAGGCTTATTATAAAGTTGTGAAAACCTATTTATTTAAATAGGAATTATTGTCACTAGGAGTTATTAATACTACCTAGTCGGCCCATAGCGCCACACTAAATTATTATGAAGCTTGGAGTTTCGACTAGAGTGTTAAAGGGTGTTACAAAGCATTTGGAAGGCTGATCAAGATTTGGAGGATTCCGAATAGTGGATCTGGGTATAAAAAGATTTCCGCATACGCCAGGAAGGTGGAATTCGGGTGCTATCTTTCACCCTTGTCATGTGAAGGTCTGGATATTCTTATAAGCAAGTTCTTAATAGTTTCCATTAGGTTTTCTTGTGAAAGTACTATTATGACTTACAAGTTTTGACTAGTGGAACAGTTCAATAAGAACCTGAAGACATAGGAAATTGCCAAACTCCATAATCAACCTTTTTGCAAAGTGTCATGCTTATTGCATTATTTTAAGTTGATTTTAACAAGGTAAAAGTTAAACGGTAATTTGATAAACATACAAGGGTCCGAAGATCGATTAGATAAAAGTTTTGGTCTATTTTCAGATCAAGTTTGGTATCAAAGTTGGTTTAGATCCATATTTGCTTTCAGTAAATATTATTAATAGAGTGATTGCTTGAACATTGATGCATTTGGTTCAATTTGTGTGAACAAGGTATAAGTGGACTATGAGAAAGATGTCTAAACAGGTGAAGCTTGATGAGGTTGAATATTATAATCACCAGATCTAGGAAGAGAAATATCTCCTATGATCAATGTATTACTCCTTAGAAGAGGAGAATGCTCGCTTGAAATCAGAAATGCAAACCAAGGATGAGCTCTTGTCAAGGTTGCAATGTGGTGATAAAAATAAGGAAATTCCTTCAACTTTAGATGAAGATACCATGGTACATGATTGCACTGTAAGTTATTCACCACTGGAATCTTCTTCTTCCTCCCATTAGGTTTCAGTTTCAGGTAATGAAGTCTTTGGTTTGTTTGAAAATCATACTAGAGGCATTGGATCCAAATTATTATCTAAAATGGGATTTGATGGAAGAGGCCTTGGTAAAACTGGCCAAGGCATTGCTAAATGAATATAGGTCGAGGATTGTCCTCGTTTTGTAGGTTTGGGTTTTCCTAGCAGGGGAATGGATATTAGAGAATTCTCCAAGAACGTTGACCAAAGAGAAGCTTCCAAAAGTAAAGTGAATACCCCACTAGTCTTGTAATAATATTCTTAGCAGGAAATTTGTGATTCATCATCACATG
Organism: Taxus chinensis; assembly: GCA_019776745.2. Lineage (NCBI taxonomy): Eukaryota > Viridiplantae > Streptophyta > Pinopsida > Cupressales > Taxaceae > Taxus > Taxus chinensis. Next base: position 710,252,601 of record CM034147.1, on the reverse strand, counting down.
CAGGATGTGGTAAGAGAAATTAGAGAAGAGGTAATGAGATTCCACCTCCAGTTTCATACCATAATCATAATCACAGTAAAACTTCTTATCCACTTTTTCAACTTAAGAAGTATGGTTATGATTTTCAGAAGATGTGGAATTCCTTTCCATGTACTTTTTGTGGATTGCATAATCATTATGTGGCCAGATGCTGGAAAAGTAGGACATTGATGAAGAAGTTGGTGTCGTTAATCAAGAACAAGAAAAAGCAGAAAGAGTTCCTCATCCCAGAAAAAGAATATTAAGAGGAATTTTTGTGCTCATTTCTAGAGGAATGGGCACCAGGTGGACAATTATTGGAAACTGCATCCATCTCGCCATCAGATTAAAGGTAAGCCAAATATGGAATGGAGGCTTATTGCAAAGGAAAAATATGTTTCTACTCCACAACCAGTTGAAAAGTCAACCCAGGATTAGGTATTACCTAAAAGTTAAAGTCATTTAAAATGGGTAAGTAAACAATTTTTCAATTATATATTGTAAAATTCATATTGATGAATAACATGCATTATTTTTTTGGAGATCAGATTCTATGAGAAAATGTTAAGAGAAAGGTTTACCATACTAAGTGGATTTTCTTACTTAGAAAATTTGATTAATTCTCCAAACATATCTCCTAATCAATTTATGAGTACCTGTTACAACTTGAATACATGATTTTACTCATATAAAGCTTGGAGATTGATCTACCATTACTTCAAACAATAGAGTTCATAGAAGTCATCTCAGAAATTCATTCTGTGTAGAGGCATTATGACCGTGCAGAAGAATGGTAGTTGAATCAATTTTGGCATTGAAGTCAGCTTGGAACTTCATTTTGTGAAGAGGCCATCATGGGCATCTAGTAGAATGGTACCTGATATTTCTTGTCCACAAAAGGAGCTCTCAAAATACTAGCTGGAAACTCCATTTAGAGTCAAGGCATTGCAACCGAACATTTGAATGGTAGTTTATCATCAGGATTAACACTACACAACAGAGGCATTGAGGTCTACAATACACTTAACACTGCACAGTGGAGGCATTGAGGTTTGCAAGAGACTTATCACCGCGCAGTGGAGGTGTTGAGGTCTAAAAAGGGACAAGTCATTTTCCATCATTGGCATCAGAACAATCATAGCTCTAAGCAGCATAGAATTCCTTTGAACCAGTTTGAATTCTACATAATCAACTTGGAGCTAGGAGCTATGTTATAGAGTAAATGAATATCCTTGTTATCAGATATTGTTATCACCGAATCACAGCACCCTTGGATGTTGATCAGATTTCTAGTTTGATCACTCTAAGCATCCAGTGTGATTGGATAACATGGGTACTATCTCCAAGTTGTGGGACTTGCTACTTGAGACAGACCTCCAGAGAAAGCTGGTTCTTGCTCCTAAACTACCTGCCACAATCTACTCTAATGCAGGAGAAACTAGCTATTCTAACCTAAAATTCCAAAGGACCAGAGAGAGAGAATGCATAAAATGAAAGCCTACACTAAAGCGGTGATACACCAGAAAAAGAGGGTGTGAGAGTAATCTCCAAATGTGTGAAATACAGAGGCAAAGTGCACACTAGAAGAGGTGATGACAGTTCACCATAATCCAGCAAAATGCATTCACAGCAATATTCCAAGCACACACAATAATAATGAATTCCTGCAAGAACATAATAAATAGACACAATATACTTGTAGAAAGATTAAAGGGGCAAGAAGAATGCAAGGAAACACAGCGGGGGAAGATATATCCACAAACTGATATTTTATTGCTTCATGATATGCACAGTTCAATCTATTACAAGATAAGGGCCTGGATCACCATGCAAGGAGTCCACTACAAGGGCCTGCAACACACTGGCTTCACAAAGCAATTTTGACAGAGCTTTGTTACCCAAAAACTCTCTCCCCCCCTACAATAAGCCCAACACTCCAATTTATAGAAAAAATGAGAAGGAGAAGAGAAGAGAAAGTGGAAATCCCGAAATCTGTCCTTCAACCACCTGTAAGAGGCATTAAATTGAGTGGAATGGGTATACATTACTTGCAAAAGGCTCCCCATACTGTCCCATGTGCTGCAGCAGAGAAAGAATGATGACCATACCTCTTAAATGCACTCCCAGCTACCAAATAAAACACTGTTCTGAACCCGGCCACGTTTTCTTAAAAATCTCAATCAGTTTCTGATCAAATCCAGAATTTCTTGATTGCTGTGCATCGGGCTCGGAAACACAATTCCAACGGTACCAATTTTGTGCGATTTCGTTGAGAAATGCAAAAGTTATGGCCTTCTGAGCGCAGGCAGCTATTTTGGGCCTGGCAGGCGTTTTCTGTCATTTGACGGGAAAGAGCATCTACTGACTGGAGCCGAACACATTTCCTTTATTTAAATATATCTATCCTCATTAAAATTAAGAAATCCAGTTCCTGTGCCGTAGAGGACGTCGTGCTCGTTCCAGAAAGTCTAATTTTATCAAAATCGGAGCTCGGAGTCAAAAGTTATGGCCGTTTGAAGTTCCACGGGTCAAATGTTGACTTTTCTCCTCTGCCTTCGGCCATTTCGGCTTTTCGCGTCCCGCGCGTCCCTTTGTCCCATTTGGTTTTGGTGCTGAAATTTCCCATTTCGGCCGATCCAGCCGGTTCGCGTACTTTTGGCCCGCGCGTCCCATTTGCTTTTGGACTGTCCGGGACAAATTCACCCGGTTCGGCCGGTTCACGTACTCTTGTCCCGCTTGTCCCAAAGGTGACCCTCTCAGCAGTTAGTTGATTTTTTCTCTGTCGAACCGGAATTTCGCGCCCGCCGCGTACTTTTGTCCCATTTTTCCTTGCTGCGTTTCGGACTGTTTGTGCTGATTTCGCCCGGTTCGGCCGGTTCGCGCTTTTCTGTCCCAAACGTCCCAGAGGCGACCTTGAGCGGGACTTAGCCAATTTTCACGATTTTTTCTGGATCAACCTATTTGCCTTCTGCAACCCTTTTTTTTGCATTTTCTCAGAACTTACTCTCTTCCTCTTGGACAGGGGAGTTAGACAAATATGAGGGGACCCTAGAAACATGACTTTTCACCCTGAATCAATATAATTGCTTGCATGTTATCAAAATTACCTTGGGGGTGAATTTTGGATAACAGATATCTTGAATCTTAGCACCGCACAGTATGAGCATTAAGGTTTCATTTAGAAACTTAGCACCATATAACGGAGGCATGGAGGTCTTCTTCAGATACCATAGTGGCACAACATGAGGCTATGAGCCCAAGTGTCATAGGTCCTAGAGTTTGAATCATCATTTTATGATTTTGGAGTTGGAAAAATACTGCGGAGATCTCTTTTCAGCAATGTGATTTGGAGTTACAAGCTTTTTTGGACAAAAATTATTTCTCAGTGGGGGAATGTGATCATGGGATCATTTTTGATATCAAAATTTCCCTAAACATCCTAGAATTGGGTTGTTGCCTAATATATTTTTGAGATCTTTCCGATGACTATGAGAATGTGACAAATGGACATTGGGATCTCTAGTTATGTCCGGTCAAAGTTTAGTGAACGAAAAAGTCAACTCCTGTCAATAGGTCAATATTGGACCAATGGCACTATGACACGTGGCGAAAAGGCATATAGAGTTGTGTTGGTTTTCAATCTTCGGTCTTCGATGGTCATAAAATAATATAGCTCACAGGAGCAAGAGATTCAACTTTCTTAACAGAGGGGAGCATGGCCGACGTGTGGACTAATTTGTTATCACTGACGTGGTGGGTCCACAAGCCACCACGTGGCTTGCCACCACTCATCAATTTCACTCAATTTTCCTACAGAGAGATGACAAGTGTACTATGTGTTATGGATCGAGTTATACATCGAGCTATTGACCGAGTTAATTATTTTCTATGCCACAATATATGGATCAAAGTTTTATTATTTGGTGAGACCACTTACAACCTGGTGATCAAATATTACCACATTGCCACCCACGTGGAATAGACAACCAAACAACACATAGCATACAATGATCCACATAGTGAATAAGTGGTGGAAGCTTGCACATGAGAAGGAGGAGGGGGTAGTTAAGCCTCAAGTGGTCATTTGACCACTATACATGCATGGAAAAGGCTTTATTAAAGCCTAAACATTATCCTTCCCACCAAATGTGGGATTTAACCCACTTAAAAATGCCATCAAAAGTGGGATAATAAACCCATCCCCATGCTGTGACTAGGCTAAAGATAGCCTTAAGATATTTTTAAATGCATTATTTAAGTGGCCTATTTTAATATAAATAGGGGACCCATTTCTTTGTAAAGGACACACAACTTGGAAGTTCAAAGCAAGAGCTCAAGGAAGACTGAGAAAGCGGAGGAGAGTTTTATTTTGATAAGACCTTTTTAATAGGCTTATTATAAATTTGTGAAGACCTATTTATTTAAATAGGCATTATTGTGACTAGGAGATATTAATACTACTTAGTCAGCCTATAGCGCCACACTAAATTATTTTTAAGCCTAGAGTTTCAACTGGAGTGCAATAGGGTGTTATGAAGCTTTTAGAAGGCCGATCAAGATCAGGAGGATCCTAAATAGTGGAGCTGGGTACACAAAGCTTTCCAAATATGCCAGGAAGGTGGAAGTTGGGTGCTATATTTCATCCTTGTCATCCTAAGATCTAGATATTCTTATAAGCATGTTCTTAATAGTTTCCATTAGGTTTTGTTGTTAAAGTACTATTGTAACTTACAAGTTCTTACTAGTGGAATGGTTTGATAAGAACCTGGAGACGTAAGCAATTTCCAAACTCCATAATCAACCTTTTTGCAAAGTGTCATGCTTATTGCATTATTTTAAGTTGATTTTAACGGGCTAAAAATTAAACTGTAATTTGATAAGCCTACAAGGGTCTGAAGATCAATTAGATAAAAGTTTCGGTCTATTTTTGGATAAAATTTTTTCAATGTAACATTAGAGAGTGACATACATTACTGCAACAATTTCTGATTAAGATGCAAAGTTAGATCAACATGAAAGTAAATGTAATCCATGTAGAGTGGAGAATGCTTAAAACTGCCAAAGGTCTGTTTGCATTGATAGAAGCATTTGGTAAGGAGAGGGTTGTATTCCCTCGTTTGAAATGAGGAATCCTGCTTTATCAAGTATGACATATGAAATTTGACAAGGGATTATTTAATTTTAGTGAAGGTTCCTTTTTTCCTACATATACCAGGAACTACCAAGTGTCAAAAAAATGTCTGAAGGACATAATACAAACTTTAGAATAACTAAAGAAAGGCCTTCCATTGGTAAGTAGAGGAAGACTGAAAATTTATTACCAAGCTTGGTAGAAGAAAAATACTCTACAAAATGAGCAACAAGGCCCAAATTACATTAGTTCATCCATATAATGAGCACAATCTAGCCAATCTACCAACAAAAAATAATATTGTAGGATGATTTAAGACTTCTAATTTGGCTTCCTATGCCTATGAACTGAAAGTATATTCTTCCATGATCTAAGTTTTTTTATGATAAAAGTAGCTCAGGATAACACAACTAATGTTTCATCATCTTTACATTGAAAGGTTTTATCTATACATTTCAAATTTTTTACAAATTCATACATATACAATTGCAAATCTTATAATAGGAGTGGTCACTATTTGTGGATAGTATTAGTTGCACAAAACATGAATACATTTGATGCCTCTTGACCAAGACTTCCACTTTCGATTCAAGTAGTGTTTTGTAAAGTTGCAGTGAAGGTGGTATTAAAGTAGAAACTAGTATTTACGAGAAGGAAATAGTAGAAGAGTGTATTAACACCAGCATCAGAAGTTGATTGACTTAGCTATGATGAAAACAATTCTATTGGACAAGTGGAAAAGGAAAAACATTCCCAAAACCAAATTTTACCCCTTCAAAATGAAATTCGTGAAAACTTTAATACAATACTAAGAGAATGGGCTACAAGAGGGAGACCTTTGAAAAAAATAGTAGAAAAGTGCTATACCACATGAAGGGGTATGATGGAAATGTAGCTTGTTCACATGGAACAACATTGGGAAAAGGTGTTGGCATTTCTTCACTCATAAAGAATACAATTATGGCACAATGAGTATTTTGATTGATGTAAACTATGAAATATTGGTTCACTGTATCCCCAAGGGCCGAAGACATCATTTCTGACAAACATTTTTCTTGCATTATGTCAAGGATTGTTTCATTTTATTGCTCATAGAAGTGACTCATCATTTATATGGAAAATGGAACAATTTACAAGCATAAATTCTATTATCATTCACAGTAATACAATTTGTGATATACATAAATTCACAACTACGTTGTTTGATTTTAATGATTAATAGGAGATATAGTTTATAATAATAAACAATAGTGAACTTAGTGTCATTTAGAATCTATGAAATCAATACTTGAGTTAGAAGATATATTTAGGGGTGAGAACATAATTTTTTTGTAAGTTGCACCATAAATAAAAATAAGATCACTAGCATTTAATACCAGTGTCAAATTTAAGGATATGTGTATAATAAACATTGAAATTTGATCCACACTTTCAAAGTTTATCCTCACACTTTCATAGTTTAAGGCTCCCACTTTCAAAGTGCAAGGCTCACACTTTCAAAGTGGTAGTCTCATAATTTCTGATTACCACTTTGAAAGTGTGAGCCTCACACTTTGAAATTGCAAGCCTCAGACTTTCAAAGTGTGGGGCTCATAAATAAGCTTTAAGCATGAGGCTTGAAACTACGAAAATGTGTGCCTTGTACTTTCAAAGTGTGACTCTCGTATTTTTCATAACTTTGAAGGTGTGAGTCTCTACGTAAAACCCGTAAATTTTTGCACATGAAACCCAAAGCAAAACAAGTAGTATAATGGAAAAATTATCGGATAATTCTTTTTTTGATAAAGTTTGAATGCAATGATTTACTAAAACCTAGGGTAAATTACTGACCATCGTAACATTAAATAAATAATAATATTAAATAAGAGAATTGATTAAATCTATAGTCAAGTTTAAAATATTTCATTCCATTAATCCTAAATAAATTTAATACCTAGGTTCCTAAGGTCATGAAAAATTAAATAATTAAATTTCAAGTCAAAATAAATATTTCATTTATACTAAGATAATTAATTAATTCTCCATTGCACAAGTAAACTAAACTAATAAGGGTAGAGTTTATTTAATTTAATTCAAGGATAAAAGGACAAGAAAATTAATTACTTTCAGCACACACTAGTGGCCCCTTTCAAAAAGGAGACCCATGTGATCAAATGATCACCCCACCTAACTATTGTAGGGGACAATTTTGGCCCTTTGATAAAAGCAATATGAACCATTGGATGATGAGATTTAAAAGCAACCCTAACAATCCTAAAGGAATGCCTTTATCCTTTTCCTTTTCTCATTTCTCTTTGATTTCTTAGTTTTGCAGGTTAAGGGAAGGTATGGGAGAGGATGAAGCCATGGATGAGGAGGTTACAAGTTTGGGGGATGGATATTCACATCCCCCAAATATTATTTATTCTACTAGTTATAATTTCCTATTCCTCCCTATCCAAGGGATTGTTAATTTTTCCCATTTTGTTATAAGCATATTTAAATAGAATACCCATTTGGGTATTTTCCATTCACCCATTAAATCTATATTTTGAAGTGTTTACATTTTTTTTCTATTGTGAATACTCTCACTAAGAAAATACATGCACACACACACACACACACACACACACACACACACACACACATTTATACATATATACATATTTACATGTATATACATATATATATAAATATATTTATATACCATATATTAATTTGATAAAAATTGAAATTTAATGTTTTACATTTTAAAAAATACATACATATAAATATATATATATGTATGTATGTATGTATGTATGTATGTATGTATGTATGTATGTATGTATTTAAAATGCTTAAGCTTATGCGCCAAGGAGGGGTCGCGGATTTTATTCACAGTGCCTGTGTAAAGTACTCGATGTAGGTTTAAGGAGACAACATTTAGTATGCATTTCATGGGGGGTTTGGCCCTCACGTATTTTAAATTAATGGCAAAGTAAGTGGGGGGGGGGGGGGGGGGGGGGGCGGGGAATCCACCAAGATCACATAACCAAGTTTACACATAGACATCAAAACAAATGTTTGAGGATCAAAGCAAAAAGAGTAAGGGTTATAGGAGACCACCTCCTTATGCCTCCCAAGTGAACTGGGAGTCTTACCCTAATCGTCCAAGTGCACAAAAATAATCACACAATTCCTTATCTCTCCCTCGCAACAATTAAAAAATCCATGAATCTCTTTTATCTCCCCATAGGAAAGACTCCCATTCACACTCCCACAAATTTAAATGCCTCACATAAACTCTTTTTTCCTTCCCCAATGGTCCCATAAGCCCTCCTCATAGACCCAACTAAGGCCATCTACTCAACCCACACACACGAAACACCATCACTAGAAAAAATGATTTTAACAAGCACATCATTGCGTACAACACAAAAGCATAGTATAAAAAAGGATGGAGAGCCTACCTCTCGATCAAGATCCAAGAAAAAACTTCACAAGCCATTTGAAATCCAAGCCAAGAAATTTCTAAGCACTCCAAAAGCTCCAAAATCCAAAAGTGCACAAGAAGCAAAAAGAGCAAGTAACCCCCATTCCAACAAAAAATCACAAATAAATATAATTCGAAACCAAGGATGATCATGAGGTGGCTCCATCTAGGATTTCACTTCACCATCCCCCATCCTCACACTCAAGTCAAATATGCCAAGCCAAGAAACATCAATGCACAAGTAAGGACTATGACAACCCACATGGATCAAAACTTACACACCATACTTTCAAGGGAAAAAAATAAATTGGATTATAAAGAAAGTGTAATGATTTTCCTTCTCCTACACTAAAAAATGAACAAAGAAATCAAAATTAAGCTTCCCAACCCATAGGTAATGTCTTTGGGGAAAATTAAGAGGCATGGTACAAGTCTTGTTTGTCCCACAAGTCTGCAAAAGTTCCCCCAAGTCAAAATCCTAATTTTAAACTCTAGGTGGAGTAAAACACTTTCAAATCAACATAAATTCATCTTACACAAGGACTACAAGATTCCATCATCACTATTATTCACATCTCTACTTTGGTTAAACTAAACAATAAGGGTTAAGCCTAATAAACACACATTTACAAATGTTAATAAAGTGAAAAATTTTCCAACTTCAAATAAACAAAACATAAGTATACACATACAAAAAATTAAAAAAACGGACATAATTCACCCCATGGCCACATATGTGAAATCACCTCCCCCATGGGAGACTTCATAACAATCCATGCAAAACACACACTAAACAACATTACACAAGTTGTAAATTTTGGCCTCATTGCTCAATGCTCAACATATTTCCATGGTTGGTCTCCAATCCCCTTCAATGTTTGTGATAAATGTCCTGCAGCCAACAAATACGTCTCTATCCTTTTAGCCATATTAACAACATTGAGAAATTATATATATATATATATATATATGTATGTATGTATGTATATATATATATATATTAAACTCAAAATTCATCATTCAACATTCAACAATATATTATCCATCAATATGCAAAAATCTAACCCTAACGTCCATGAGATTACAATTGTATTCCAACATATCAAAAACATAACATGTCAGTGTAAAATCCACATCCTAAAAATCAGCATGCATCTAACTGTCTAACATTACTATCTAGTGCATCATAACAAAACATAATCATCATAGTGTTAATAATCCACATATCAATATAATCTATCATCTACTGATCAATGTATCATAATAAAATGTCTGAACATCAGTCTAATAGTATCAATATCAATATAGAATAGTGTTGAAGAGGAGTGGGCACTACATCCCCTCCCCTTAAACTCGACTTCCTCCTAGAAGTCACTGGAATAGATGAGGAAATTGAGCTCACTAAATAGTAGCATCCTCCAAAGTGGCTGCAGTCTCATCATACCTATCCCACTATACCCGCACCTGGTAAATCTTGCATACTCGAAGGCCTAGGTTCCTACACTCTATGATATGCATGAGCTCCATTGACACCTGCCCCTCCTCCTGCACATGTAATGCAGTCCAATCCAAAACATGAGAGGGATCAGGAATATATCTTCTAAATACAAATACATGAAAAACATTATGCATGCGAGAAAAGATGGGTGTCAATGCTAGATGATAGGAGAAGGGATTGATACACTCCAATATCTCAAAGGGACCCGCAAATATAGGAGCTAATTTAGAGCCTTTTCCATAACGGATAGGACTCTTATGAGGCTTGGCATGAAGAAACACCTTTGGGTCCACCTACAAACTATGACCTGTCCTCATATATGCATACTTCTTCTTCCTATCCTGAGCCTTCTGAAACCTCTAACGAATCAAGACAACCTTTTTCTCCATATTGTAATGTCCACTAAATTTTCCCGCACGAAACCAAAGAACAAACCTAGGTTAACTAGAAAATTTATGGAATAAGTTTTTTTGTTATAACATACTCGCAAAACTAGGTTAAAACTTTAGGTCCTACTTTTCTCATTTTGTAAACTTTCATTTATTTAATATTAATAACTTCTCCCTTTAATTAAAAATATTAAAAACTCCCCATACCAGTTAGTAATTACTTATCCTAGTTTAAGGCTTAGGCTTCACTACTATTTATTTTAGTACAACTTAATTCACCATTAAATTAAACCTATTCAATTTAATTTCAAAGGTTTATGTATAATTGATTAAATAATAAAATTCTATTATACACACAAGTTGTCAAATCTTGCATTCAAATGACAAGGTCCTTAATTAAACACAATGGTTAGAAATTTAATCCCACTCCTTACACAACTAAAGTGGCCCCTAAAATAAGTCAATCCATGCATTTTAAATTTGAATTTATCTCACTCACTCCCAACCTAATTTTTGTAGGGATGAATCTCATCCATTGGATGGATTAATTTGGGGCCACACGATCTAGGGATTCAACTAACCCTAAGTTTTCTTATGAAAGGTTTCTTTCTCTCTTGTTTGTCTTACTGTTTAATTCTTCTATTTTACAGACTGGTGGAGGAGGAGGAGGAAGCCAAGAGAGGAAATATGCAGACTCTTGAAATGTGGGGCTACAACTAATTTATACACCACATTCTCAATGTTTTGCATCACTCTATACATTCCACTGATTCTTAGTGCTAACATATGACTGCCTTTAAGATTTAATGAAATTTGTTTGTATTGTTGGATTCGTTAAAAAACCCATGTCCTTGATGGAAATTGTTTATTATGAAAAATGTTGATATACTTGTTGTTTCATCTGATTCAGAGCTTGTAACAAGTATCTATTGAAATCCTACAATAAATTTTCCCTATGACATAGATTTGAATCAATAACCTACCCCTTGGAGCCATCTGGAAGGTAGGATATGGGAATTGGTTCTAGTTGGCCATGTATAATTCATAGGGTGTCATCTTATTTAAAGTGTGGTAACAAGTTTTGTACCACCTTTCAATAAGAGAGAGTAACTCAACCCAATGGATTTTTTATGACAAGTTTGAGCGAAAAACAACACATACATGTATCGAAACTATTCCATTGAAATCTGATTTTATCCATAAATGTAAACATGGTCGTGGTGAGCTCATTTCAAGTTACTAGTCTCGTGGATATATGTAAACAATTATTGCAAAAAATTGTTAGTTGAAAGTGGGATTGTGATATGAGACCCTTACCTTATTCAAAGGGCATTCCCATACCCATAGCCGCAGCCTGGACATTTTGATCATTGTAAATTATATTTTCCACTATTTGTTTTTTATTTACATTGAAACGTTAGCCCATGTTTATCTAATGAGAATTTGTTATATATAGACATATATATGGATAGGTATATCGATATATATATATATATATATATATATACCACAATGAAGATCACTATTTTGACAGTAGACTATAGGTATCACTTTATTATATCAAATTCTTACAAAGACATTTAATCATACTAATAATAGTGAAGTGGTAAGATGGTTGTATTAGTGCTAAGAATATTGGATTAGTCTAAGTCCTTTTACTTATAATTGACATGTCATCACATTCTGATCCAGTAAATTATAGAATGACACATTGAAATTTCATGCCATTTCCTTGAAAGAAGTTTCTTCTGACTTTGTAGTAAGTCTCTTCAACCGAAACTCAAGAATACCCCACAAAAGTAGCCATACAATTTCTTCACTCTATTTGATAAAAAAGGACCAAGCAATCCACGTGTTGACACGATAATCCTATGCTAGCAAGAGTATATTTGAAACTGATTCATGAGTGCTATGAAATGGAAACTGTCTTCAATGCAATGCAACCAAATGAACACATATAATTTGTTTTGTAATAATACTGATCTTGTCAGGAAATGCAACAAGAATAATACTTATTAATGGTACAACCTATATATTACTATAGAGTTCCCATAAGTAGCATTTTGTACAGATGAAGAGAGCAAGATATTGTATCAAAATGAGAAGGCATCACTTACATAATTAAATAGAACTACAAGGTATTACAAATAGATTAATAATAGAGAAGAACCAAGTAAAATTTATCTAGTGTGTGTGTCAAGTTAGTGTAAGCTTATATTTACATGAACGATCTAACCTATAGATTCATTATAATTATATCTCTATAGATCCAGTATATTACAATGTATCATACTTAATAACCAAATGGTCAGTTACAATTGATGATATCTTGTCAGAGAGATTGTTACAACTATTCCATCTTAGGTGGGAATTTACAAGAAAATTAGCTACAATGAAGGATTTCTTAGTCTTCTACATAGCATGCTCCAAGTATGATATCTCTAACATGGATGCATATGTGATACATGTCATCTGAGTGCACTACTTGGAACAAGGTGCTGAGAGTCTGAACACTCTCCCCCCTGTAACATTCATGTATATATTAGTGGCAACAAATGTCATGTAATGAACCAAGGAAAAGGTTTTATAATGCATGAGATAGCTAAAAAGGCTTACATGTAATTATTAAATCTTTTATTGTAGCTTGGATGAGCTCCACAATATTATAAGAGATATAAAGGTTTTGTTTTGTGTTGTCACTTACTCAAAAAAATGTGCAATTTTTCAAAAAAAATGAAAATTTTAGGCAAGTGACCCTTTTTTGTCAAAATTGTTTTCCTTTGTGAAGTCCTGGGGAGTGAAAACATTCCAAACAATTAGTCATTTCGAGGATTTTAGGTCAAGATCCTTTGTATTGCAGTAATTTTGGTTGTTCATAAAACAAAACAAGTAAGAAATGCAAGTATTTTCTCATCCAAGGTGGGGAACCGAACCCAAATCCTTCAAAATAGATGAAATAAACACTTATGTCTCCCTACATATAATATCCCCATAGTCTTCTCCTACACCATACTTTGGAAATCTACCCAAGGACCCAACAAGCATACCAAAACACTCAATAACATACGCATCTACATAAGTAAAAGAAAACCTATAAAATAGTGGTATAGTTCCTACCTTTCCATGATAGAGCTTGATCCAAGAGTCACACATTAAGCTCCTTCAAGACCATGATATCACCAACAAGCTCAAAAAAAATCCACAAGAACACCCAAAATCCTCCAACTCCAAAAATGCAAGAGCACCAAAAGAAATGAAGTAATCCCCAAAGAAAAAAAAGAGCTTGAATAAATAGAAAAGGGAGAGATGAGGGTGAGGTGGCTCCATGTAGGATGCCACATCACTCATCCTCAACTCCACCTCGATATTCAAACCTCAACCCCAATGCACAATATATTTGTGGTTGAGAGGAATGAAAAACCTCTTACACACACAATCCCAACCCACACCCCCTAAGAAAAGTGCAATGAATGCCACTTTTTGTCTTAAAAAATACTTAATGAGGTCTTTTTTTGACCCCCCAATCCATAGGTAGTGTTGGTATAAGAAATTAAGAGGTGTGAGACAACCTTAGCTTGTCCCACAAACCTCCAAAATTAAGCCTTAAGGCCAAATCCGAATTTCCAAGGTTAGATAGTGTACAAAAATCAATTTACTTACACTCAATTTAAGAAAACATAGACCAAAGAACCAACCAATCTCATAAATGAATTATTTTTTTCACATCCATAATTACTTTAGTAACATAATTAATTTATTAATCTAGACACATAAATCAATAATGATAAAAAAAAGGAAATTACATGACAATCAAAATCACATACTATAAAATTAAATAAAAGAAAGGAAAAGAACACACAAACCCTTTATTATAATTAGAGGTCATCCCCCAACATGGGGATTCCCTAACAAAAATAACAAAACAACAACATTCCACAAGTTGTCATGGTGACCATTGTCGTATCAACAGTCTCATCATACTTGTCCCACTGGACTTGAACCTAGTCAATCTCTCTACCTCAAAGGCCTAGGTTCGTGTGCTCTAAATAATGGAGTGATCCACCATCACCTGCCCCTGATCTTTCACCTGAAATGTGATAAAATCTAATAAATGATAAGGATTTGTAATATACCTGATAAGTACAGAAACATGAAATACATCATGGATGTAAGACAATTTGGGTGGCAATGTTAGATGATAGGACAAAGGACCGATATGCTCCAAGATCTCAAAGGGACCCATAAATCTTGGAGTAAACTTAGATCCTTTTCTCTAGCAGATAGGGCTCTTATGAGGCTTGATAAAAAGATACACCTTCCTGGCCACCTCAAAAATATGATATGTCCTATGTTGATCCACATACTTCTTATGCATGTCCAAAAGTTTTGTACATGTCAGAATTCAAGGAAGAGTTATTTGATATCATCACCCTATTTGCTAGATTAATGGGTGTTCCTTCCACCAATGAATATCAATTCTAGATTCTTTTTTATATCAACATCGTCTATGAGGGGAAACAAATCTTGATTTGGGGAGAGATATTTTTTGAAAATCTCATTGAACAATTGGTTAATGTGCAACATGTTATCCCGTAAAATTGACAAGGGAAATTTTACCGATAACCATACCGAAAATTTTGTTTCGATCCCTCGTTAGGGAATCTTCCGTGTTCAAAACGTTGTAAAATCCCTTCCCGGGAAATCTAGTTTTCGAACTTAGTCTTTTGAGCCTTTTTTGGCTGGGCGCATGAAATATCCTTGTAACACTAGCTTTTGATGCGCCCCCTTAAAAGCCTTTGGCGCATGGTTTTCCATGTTAACACATCTTTCGGTGCGCCAAAGGATGTTGAGTCTGTTTTGCGTGCGCCAAGGCGCATGCGCCTTATTATTGACATTGCTTTTGTTGCGCCACTTTGCGGTGCGCCAAAGGGCGCACATAATCTCGCTGCAACACAAAGTTTTGGTGCGCCAAAGGGCGCACATAACTTCATGTCGACAATGCATATGGTGCGCCAAAGGCACGCTCAATCTTCTGTTGTCAAAAACTTTCGTGCGCCAAAGGGCGCACGCTTTCCCCTGTCGACAGCAACTTTCATGCGCCATTTCAAAAGTGGTTGGCGCATTGATGACCAGTTTTTCTATAAATATACGTGCGCGCCCACGTCATTTTCATTCTTTTGCAAAGCACGTGATCGCTCTGGACTTGTCAGCCTCTGCTCCGTCTTTTTCGTCGCCCTGTGGACCCGCTTTCCAAATTTTTGCTATATATCTAAGGTGAGAGGTTCTCCCTCTTCTCCGTTTTTGTGCTTTCGGTTCTTTGAGTGTTCTTGGTCTGTGTTTTGGCTTGCTGGCCGGTTTTAAAATGAGATTATGATTAAGCTAGCTCCTCCCCTGTGCTGTCCTGTCTCATTTCCTTCTTCTTTTCCTCCTCCCTTCCCTCCCTCTTTCCAGATCTGCTGGTAAAGGGGTGTTGTTTTGAAAATGGCTTGGTCTGATAAACTTTTCTCTGAAACCTTATATGTTCAAGTAACCTTTGAAATGGAGGAAAGAATGAAAAGGTTTGAGCAAAGAGTTTAGTTCTATGGCGCACTGGCGCGTCTTGTTGCACTTAAGACAGTTGCGCCTCTCGGCGCATCTATCCGCCTTGTTGCATAATTGAAATCCGCGCCAATGGCGCAGCCTTTTGTCCTGCTGCATCTAGAACTCATGCGCCCTCAAGGCGCGCCTTTCTCGCATGCTACAAGTGTCAATCCCGCGCCTCCTTAAAAGCCTTTGGCGCACCATTTATCCATGTTACATCCCGCTTTCCGTGCGCCAAAGGGCGCACCCAGCTTCCATGCAACACAAGCCTTCTGCGCGCAAGAATAAAGCTATAAAGGCGCGGGCGCACCCCCGATTGCAGTAACATGATGTTGTATAAACCCTTCATGCGCCGCGCCATATCCCTTTTGGCGCACGAAAAGTCCATGTTACACGATCCATCCATGCGCCAAAGGGCGCACCGAATACCAATGTAACATACAATTCCCATGCGCCCTGCCATAAAATGCAATCTGCTACATCCATGTGCGCCTTTGGCGCCAGTTTAACGTGCGCCTTATCTATTTGGCCTGCCAGTTGCATTTTTCATGCGCCCTGCGCCCTGAGCCTTAAAATCTCTAACTCTTTCTTCTGCTAGCATTCCAATGGAAGATCAAATGACTAATTCAACCTTTTTGGATTGGGTCTCACTTCTTCTTCATGCAGATCAGCAACTGAGTTCGAAAGAACACATGTCTACGTCAAGCAAGAAACCCACCAAACCAAGAGGAAAGGCTAAGCTGACAGAGGAAGAGATGAAGTACAAATATCAGAAGGTCAGGATGCCCGAATCACAGGCTGAGTGCAGTATGGATGTCAGAGACTCAGAATTGGGTCACATTGACATGGAGGAATTCTGGGTTAGGACTCAAAAAGTTACAAGGAGTCCATGGATGGACAAGTTAATAGGCAGTGCCCTGCACTTCGCCGGAGGAATCCCCGTCAGCTCTGTCAACAACGAATTCATGATGGTGATTTCCCAATGTTACAACAAAGACACAAGATGTGTCGAAAATAGCAAGGGCGAGGTAGTCATAAACCTCACTGCCCGTCATTTTGAAATAATGCTCGGCATCCCTCATCACCGGAACTTCGTGGCTGTTAGCCAACGAGAATGCATCAAGGCCTGGGAAGACAACGAAGACCAGTGCATGCAGTTGATGAATGAGGTCTACCTAAAGAACAAGAAGGTGGTGACCCGGTGGCCACAGACTATCCACCGAAGTGATTTCTCAGAGGAGCTCAGTGATACTATCACCTTCCTGAGCAGAGTCTTCGGGCTTTCAGATGCCCACTATTTCCATAAGTGGATGCTGCGGTACTTGGAGACAATGAATAAAAATTTACCCGATCAGCGCTTTTGCTGGGGTGAAATAATAAGCAGCACCATCTCTAAGCAGCTACAACAGTTCGCCACAACAGGAGTGTTCCATATGAACTCCTATGTAGTCCACGCTGCAGCGTCGGCAAGGGATTATCCGAGGCTGAACCGAACTGGAGTATGGCCTCAGGCCAAGATATTTGATTACTACCCAGAGCTGAGGCTGGAGAACAACATCCAACATTTCGAAAAAGTTAACGATGCATTCTTCTATCATGTCATCTGCCTACTGAGGCCAAACATGACTCATAGCCAGACGACTAAAAACATAGTGGCAATCACAGAGAAATGGGGGGCCCTGTTCACCCAATTTCCCACGTTCACCTATCTGAGGGCTGCCAACTTTTTGGGAGAGCCAACCAAGCTACCAAGGTATGCTGGGCCTAAGCTGATTCTACTAGAACTGTCAAGGCAGCTGGTCACATACCATGAGAAGTGCCTCAAAAGAAAGAAGGGTGGAACTCCTTTCCCCCTCAAAGTGGGCCGATACACATGCTCCACCCACCATAAGGCGAAGGAAATGTTCGCAGAGCTAGAGCTACTCAACTTGAAGCATGACTTCCCAGCCAGGCCTACCTTCGACCCAAGAAGCTGCCTACCAAAAGCGAAGCTCGATCCGATCCATGTCCCTCAAATTGAGGATATTTACATTGACGTTCTCCATGAGGCGGAACTCAGAAGAAAGGATCACTCTTGCTTGGCATTGGCAGAAATCATCCAATACGGAGTGGCCATTGTCCTCGAAGGCTTCCAGACTACGGAAGATGAAGTAGATAAGGTTTATAATGACACAGATGGGGACAATTGGCCCTTCCCGGCCATTGACAGGAACAAGGCTCCTCAAACAATTGAGGAGAGGGTCAAGGAGACTATGCGGTGAATAGAGCATTGGTGCCGCATGAACGGACTAATCTACCTCGGGGTAGATTTCACAACTTCCCCTTTGGACAATGCACCTCCAAGGTCCAAAAAGCAGCTGAAAGGAAAAGGTGCAGAAGGTGAACCTAGCATCATTCAGGAAGAAGCCCTTGAAAGTCCTCTTCCCTCAGAGCCTGAACAAGTCATAACTCTTGATGAGGAATTGACAGAGGATAGTCCTATACGCCCATCCACCCAGGATGCCGGCGTCGCTACAACTTCAGAGGTCCCTTCTATCCCTTCTTCTTCTCTTCCTTCCCCTCCTCGAGTGACTCAAACGACCACCCCTTTGGTCGTGTCCTCTGCCCCTTCTTCTACCCTTTCCCCTGCCTCTTCATCTATCTTCTCCTCCCTCACTGATTTATCTTCTTCCATTTCTTCCCTCATCTCCGAGCTCCCTTCCCTTCCTATGTCTTCTGCAGTTGCGGTTTCCCTTCCTCCCGTGGACACTTCTTCGGCTATTCTTTCCATGCCGCCGCCGCGTGTCTCCACGTTTTTCCCCTCTTCTACCGTTGTTGCCTCCCCCTCTGTCTCTAGTCCTTCTTCTATAGGACCAGCTTGGATCTCTCAGCAGCTGAGCCAACAAAAGAGGAAAGTCCCCATCGCTCCGATGGACTTTTCAGTCATTCCAACTAAAGGAGCAAAGAAACAGAAGCCGGTTACACGCTTCTCGAAGAGCGCTGCAGGTGAGAGAGTCATGGAAATAGCATACCCCAACCCCCCCTCAAAGGGAAAGAAGATCTGTCTCCGACAGATTTCACCGTGACTTAAGTCACAATGGGGACATCCTCTGAAAGTCTCCAGTGGGAAGCTCTTTCCGCAGTTGATGAAATCTGCAAAAAGCTTCAGGAAATGAAAGAGGAGAAAATGCTACTGAAGGAGCAGAACAAATACCTGCTTCAAGTCTTACAGAAGATGGGAAGTGCACCTCCCACAACTGCCGCCGAGACTCCTGAGCTGCTCAGTCAGGAGAAGATCAATGAGTATTCAAAGATCGGCGAGCAAGGTATGGCCGTTTCTGCTTGGAGGAGCCAAATCCTCAAGGATAGTGAAAGAGTAATCGCCGAGTATACCAGTTTATACCTAAACATCGGAAAGGCGAATAAGGAACTCCAAGCATTAGCGAGTCCGATATCAGAAAAGTTAGAGCATGCTAGACTCCATCACGAGACCTTCCAGCAAATGTTCGACTGTTCAGTCGAAGATCTGGTCAAGTTCGGAGTATTCGGCCATCCAAGGGCCCTCAACAAAATTATGTCCACTCTGGACTATCGGATAGATCAGCTAGAATTCGTTCTGGAAAAGATAGACAAGGTAAAGGAAGAGGCCCTGGATGCAATGCATCAAATGGAGAAAGTTGTTCTCGCCATGACTCCAGGGTTGCTCACTCCTTCCCTTACCTTGAGATCAACTGATGACACTATCCGGATTTTCAAGGAGATAGCTTCTCAAGGGACAGGGCCAGAGGTCACATTCGACACTGAATCTATCAACAACATACTGGCCTATAGGGACTTCATCGGGTTCCTCATCGAGACGGGGAAAGATTATTCCAAAATCCCAGAAAATCTCATAGACGAGCGGGAGACTTGCAAAGCAATCAGTGAATGGCACAAGGATCCGTCACAGGATCAATTTGGGCCGATGATTAGCAAGTTTTTGGAATACCGCGCTCAGTTCCACATATCATCACCTGAGCAGCATCAGAAACATGCAACCCCTTTTCGGCCGTAGGATGATGATGATGAGTAGCTTCTGCTTCTGCTTCTGCTTCTTCTTCTTCTTCTTCTTCTCTCTATTCTCCGACTTTCTTTTTGAAATGTCTAAAATGTGTTGGCACAAATGATGACATCATCCATGTTGCATCATGTGATGATGTCATCCATCAAAGTTGTCAAAGTCAACATGACTTTTAGATATTTTGTAAATATCTTTGTAAATAAGTGGTTGGCTCCATTTTGCCTTCTCTCTCCCTCATCTTCTATAAATATGAGAATACTTGTTGTATTCGGTGGTGAACATTTTTTAGATAGAAATAGAAGTGAGGAGAGAAAGACTTTGAGCTTTCTTGTAACAGAAGAGAACAGTAATACAATTATTCAGACTTTGTGCTCAATAGCTGTGTTATACATTAGATCTTTCTTACGTTAGATCTGTATGTGTTTAATCTGTTGGATTCATATCTACTTTTCCGTCATTTGTTTATCAGTATTGCTTTGTTTATTTATGCAAGTAGGTTTGGCTCTGTTTACTACCAAACTAAAAACATAAATCTTCTGACCTTTCTGCTTTGGAATTCATTTCTTTTCTCCCTTCGGATCTGTTCTTTCTCTTCTCCCTCTTTCATTCCTTTCTTTTCGCAGCCTGGAACACTCTACTGGGATGAGATCCCAACCCCCGAAGGCAGAATCTGTGAGACTTGCATAGGTTCCTGCTAGTAGAAATAGCAATAAACCAGTTTCACTTTGTTGTCTCAAAGAGGGGCTAAGCCCTGCACACTGTTGGCTCGTCTATCCATAGATCTGTCCACGCGACAGATTTTCGGACCAACAGTTTTTGGCGACTCCGCTGGGGAACGGATAGATCTGTCAGATCTATGGTGGTGGTATAATATAAAATCAGAAAAATAATAAAATCGCTGCCAGTTTGACAAATCTGAACTTTTTGTTGAAAATCCAAAAATTTGCAAAAGTGCCCGAAATTGAAAATTTTCTTCTGAGATCCATAGATCGGGCCTAGTTACAGATCTTTAGTTCGCTGAGTTTTTATCAAAATTAGCATTTTTCCGTAGATCTGAGTTTTTGACTGATATCTAAAAAAGTTTAAAACCCTCTGAAAAAGTAAAAATCAGATCTGAAAATCAGCCTGCTATTCTTCCCTTCCATCTTATCCTCGCTACTATTTGTCATTAACCGCAATCGGTTTTTCGAAGAGGATAGTTTTTAAATATCTAGAAAAGTGCATGCTGCTGGTTTTTGACAGAAAAACCAGAAAATCAGCAAGTACACCCAAAAATAAAGTTTAAATCTGAGCCATAACATCGCAGATCTGGAAGGTACACTGGCAAGTGAACCTTTTACGCGCAGCAGGAGAGCCCGTGGAAAAGTTGATCCCATTTTCGATCTGCTTCAAAGGCACAATTTCAGCGTAACACCGGCACGTTTTTCAGCGCTAAGCTCAGCTAGCCGGTCATCCAGGAGTGTCTCACCTCCACGAAGAAAAAGTCTTTTACAAGGAGCATCTACATCCCTTTGTAGTGCCTTGCTGCTCAGTGGAACCACCCTCCCAGCTCGTGTGATTTTTCCAGCCTTTCAAATGGCGGGTACCGTGGGGAAATGCTATGGGTCCTCTCGCACTGCCACATCCAGTTCACGCGCTCCCTCACGGAAACCGAAAGAATTTTCCTAAATTCGACGGGAGCGGAAATCAAAGCACGGATTCCCACATATCTACTTTCATTATGTCATGCAATATTTTGGACGTGACTCACGAAGATGTGTCGGTTCGCCTTTTTCTGGAAACTCTACAAGGGCCCGCAGCTGAATGGTTTCAGCATTTGCCGGCCACATCTATCACCAGTTGGGCAACCTTGCGGGAAGCTTTTGAAGACAAATACAAGCCTTCAGAAGATGCATTTGCGTTGTTATCACGGATCACTCACCTGAAGAAAGAAGCCAATGAGACTATGCGCAATTTCGTCGCCCGGTTCAATGCATTAATCAACCGTGTCCCTACTGCCATGCTTCCAACACCGGAGAATCAGAAGTGTTTCTTCGTGAACGCCATGAGCTCAAAAGTCAGCTTCTTGCTCCTTCAAGAGCGAGTAGCTACCCTGCCACTCGCTCAGGCTGCTGCCGTTCAGATAGAAGACAATTTGATAATATCTGGCGAGTTGAAAAAGGAATCATCAAAGTCCAAATCTTCAGATTCCTCGCCTGCTACTTCGTCTGATCCGGCATTCCAAAAGATGGCGAATGATCTGCTTGCATTGAAAAAGCAGTTGGCCCAGGCTCCTAGTTCTTCATACCGAGACATTCCACGAAGGAGTTTCGTTCCCAACAATGTTTCACAAAGACCGCGTCTACCTGCAACTGCTCCACGGTTGGCGCTTGAAGCTCGTCCGGTCAATGCTTTGGCCGAAATTGAAGAGGAAGAGCAGTACTATGAAGAACCTTCACCTCAAGGCGAAGATGATCAAGATGTCGGTGAGCCGACTGGTGACTCTACTATTGGATACATGGAATTTGATGAGGATGAATCTAATGAAGAAGAGAGTACTCAGGGCTATGCAAGCGGACAATCCTACGCTGTTTTTACCCACTCGCAAGGAAAGGAAGTGGAAGTTGCTGCCCATGTGCAGAAGGAGAAGGTCATGTCAAACGTGCCTCCAACCATTGCTAGAAGAGGTAATCCTCTTCCTACTCAATTCCCAGTTAAGTCTTTTGCAAAGAAGTCTTTTCCGCCCATCTCTCCTCCAGATCAGCACCCTCATATTCCTATCAAGATCAGTAACCCTGTTCCACTATCGCGAAGTGAAGGACTCATTCCCTCACCAACGCAACCCTTGGCCACGTTTGATATTATAGATCACGCTAAGAAGACCAAGATCCAAATGTCTGAAGCCGAGTACCTTCAGTCAAACCCCAAACAGCTTGTAAGATTAACTAAGTATATCCAAAGTCAAGCTGTTATACCTAATCAGGCTTCCCCAAAAGGAATCCTTTCCACTCCCCCTGAATCCCGCATAAATGTTGCTTCAACATCTGCATCAGGTAAGATAGAACCTTTCTATCTCTCTCTCCTAATCAACGGCCATAAGTTAAGCAACTGCATAATTGATTCCGGAGCTTCCAATAATGTCATGCCGGTGAAAGTCGCCCATGCTTTGGGCCTCTTTCTTACCAAACCTTTCGGCAGATGTTATTCATTGGAAACCAAGCAAGTTCCGTTGGTTGGCCAAATCAAAGGCGCGCAATTTGCGTTTGCGGCTTTCCCAGATAAAAGAGTAAAAATGACAGTCCTTGTTGCTGACATTCCAGCAGCCTATGGAATTCTGCTGGGAAGAAGCTTTTGCAGCGAAGTTGGTGGAGAAATTCACATGGACTGGTCTAAAGCTAGAATACCCGTCAAAGGTGTGATGCAGAATTTAGAACCAGAATCGCAAAAGAAGTACTTGGTTACTAGCTCTGAGGACCCCAAAGCCCAAATCCTTTTTGAATCATCAGGGATGGGGAACTACTTTTTATCTACCGAGACGGGTACAAAGGGTGTTTTTGTCCAAGAAAAGGATCTTAATGAGATCTGGACCTTGCAGTTTGATGGCAGTTGCGCGACTAGTGGATGTGGCGCCGAAATCGTGCTAATATCTCCCGAAGAGGAGGTAATTCCTCTTTCTTTCAAATTGCAGTTTTTCAATACTAACAATACTGCTGAGTATGAATCTCTGTTACTCGGTATGCAAGCCGCAAAGGAAAGGGGAATTAAAAATCTAAAGGTACAAGGTGATGCTGAGCTAGTTGTAAATCAGGTCAAAAGGATTTACCAAGTGAAAAATGAAAGGCTCAGGCACTACCGCAACGCAGTATGGGACAGCATCGAAGAATTTGATGCCTTTTCGATAGGGGCAATTCCAAGAGCTCAAAATGACATGTCCGATTCATTGGCCGTTTCAGCATCTCTCATGCTCCCACACCCGGGTTTGAAAACGAACAAATACACCATTGAAGTGGTTTTCCGCCCGAGCGTACCAGACAACTCTCAGCATTGGCAGGTATTCAATGATGATAATCACCTCATTGCCTTTCTAGAAAAATCAGAAAATTTTGACGAGTTGTATTTTGAAGGATCCACTTCTACATGCCGTGAATCAATCAACGGTCAAAACCATGAATCAGAGGAGAAAGACGGCATATGTCAGCTCAAAGGAAATAAAATTCTGAAGGGCTTGGTTTCTCTAGAGCGCCTGTTTGACAGGCATGACCGTTTTGTGAAAAAGAAGAGGCGAGATGGTCCTGACTCATCCCCAGAGACAGAACTAGTCAATATAGGTTATGAGGCACACCCGCAATTTGTAAACATTGGCAAATGTTGCACACCTGAAGAGAAGCGGAAATTTTTCAAGTTGCTGAAGAAATATATAGATGTGTTGGCATGGTCCTATGCCGATCTAAAGTCCTTCAAGCCAAAGGACGTTCAACATGACATACCGCTGAAAGAAGATGTCAAAGCCTTTCGCCAGAAGCAAAGGCATTATAATCCTAAGATTTCGGGCACGATCCAGGCTGAAATTCAGAAGATGCTGGATGCGAGAATCATCTTCCCTATCCATTACAGTACTTGGGTAGCAAATATTGTGCCAGTGCGCAAGAAAAACGGCGAGATACGCATATGCGTAGACTTCCGAAACTTGAATCAAGCTTCGCTGAAAGACAACTACCCTCTTCCGATAATGGATCAAGTTCTGCAAGCAGTAACTAGATCAGAGATGCTATCCATGCTTGACAGTTTTTCAGGCTACAATCAGATTGAAGTCTCGCTTGAAGATCAATTCAAAATAGCATTCACTACTCCCTGGGGTACATTTTCCTACAATAGGATGCCTTTTGGCCTAACTAATGCAGGTGCTACTTTTCAACGGGCCATGGACTTCGCATTTAAAGGTATGATGGGAAAAGTCATTGTAGTTTATCTAGATGACTTAACCGTGTTCTCTAAACAACGAAGTGATCATTGTGATCACTTGGAGCAAGTATTGGCCAGGTGCCGAGAACATGGAATTTCCCTAAATCCCAAAAAGTCCGTTTTTGGAGTCACGGAAGGGAAGTTGCTAGGGCATGTGGTTAGCAAAGAAGGAACGAAGATAGATATTGAAAGGGTTAAGGCTATTCAGAGCCTTACTCTGCCTACAAGCAAGACTGGTGTTCATTCTTTCTTCGGAAAGGTGAACTTTCTTAGGCGTTTTGTTCCTGACTTTGCCGAAAAGACTCGCCACATACTGAACATGATGAAAGGATCACCCACTTTCAGATGGAGTGAAGAAGGGAAAAGGTCATTTGAAGAAATAAAAGCTTCTGTTGCTCGTGCACCAGTCCTGGTATGTTCCCGACTTCTCCAAGGACTTCATCATATATAACTACGCATCTGAACATACTGTGTCTGCAATCTTAATGCAAAAGAATTCTGAAGACATTGAATCCCCGATTGCATTCATGAGTTCTCCCCTCAAGCCTCAAGAGTTGAAGATGACTCAATTGGAAAAGCATGCCTTTGCCATTGTCAAATCAGTGAAGAATTTCAGGTATTACATTCTAAACTCGCATACGGTGGTGCTGGTCCCTGACACGACGGTGAAATCAATTCTAACTCAGCAGGAGTTAGGAAGTTTGAGAGGGAATTGGATCGCAAAGGTCCAGGAATATGACCTGGATATTAAACCAACCAAGCTGGTAAGGGGCAAGGGCCTGTGTCAGCTAATGGCTGAAAACAAAGATTCAGAAAATCCTAAAGCAAAAGAGGACTGTACCGACAAAGAGCAAAGCCCTCTAGAGGAACCTGATTCTCTGCCTCTAGTTTTATTTGTTGCAACTAGTGATGAGTGGTACTCCGACATCGCTTTCTTCCTTACCTACGGCGAATGCCCAATGCACCTAACCGAAAAGGAGAAGCGCACTATAAATCTCAGGGCAGCTAAATATGTCATCTAGGATGACGGTTTATATAAGCGTGGGATAGACGATGTCTTCCTGCGATGTGTTGACAAGCCCCCAGCAAGTAAAACTGCTGGAAAGTTTTCACAATTCAGCCTATGGAGGCCATTTTTCTTCTTCCGTGACAGCACACAAGATCATTCGAGCCAGGTACTATTGGCCAATGCTCTTTCAAGATGCGGCTACCTGGGTGGCAAAGTGTGAACCCTGTCAACAATTCGTCGGCAAGCCCAAGTTGGCTGCCCTTCCCCTAAGGCCAGTCATCATCAATGAACCATTCAGGAAATGGGGAATTGATTTTATTGGTGCACTTAATCCTCAATCGAGTGCCGGACATAGCTATGTCCTTACAACAACGTATTACTTCACTAAGTGGGTGGAAGCCATACCCGTCAAGCATGCCACTTCTGAGGTGGTTTGCAGTTTTATCAAAGAAAATATCATTGTCAGGTTCGGCGTTCCAAACAAAATCGTTGCTGATAATGCTTCTAACTTCTCCTCCCGGGAAGTTATTAGTTTTTGCTATGAATATGGGATAACTTTAGCACATGCCTCAGATTATTACCCTCAGGGAAATGGTCAGGTGGAATCCAGTAAGAAGAACTTAGTGACCATCATACGGAAATTAGTAGATGAGAACCAGTGGATGTGGCACAAGTCTTTGTACGACGCTTTGTGGGCGGGACTGCATTACTCCCAAGAGATCTCTTGGCATGTCACCTTTTCAAGTGTTATATGGCACTGATGCCGAACTTCCCATTTCTGTGGAACTTCCTGCTCTACGCTTGGCACGAGTGATCGAAGATGAAACTTTCCAGAATTCTCTAGAAAAGAGAATCATGTATCTTGCGGAACTTGAAGAAAAGAGAGTAAGAGTGGTCGACAGGATCACTGAACATCAGAATCAAGTAAAGAGGATTTTTAATAAAAAGGCCAAGCAGAGAGATTTTCAAGTGAGAGATCTCGTCCTCTTATGGGACAAGCGAAGAGAGCCAAAGGGCATGCACGGAAAATTTGATTCCCTATGGAGAGGGCCCTTTAAAATCAAGCAACTCAATGGAGAGAATAGTTTCTATCTCTCATATCTGGATGGAGCTGAACTCCCGCTTCCTATAGCGGGCAACATCTCAAGATCTTCAGGAAGTAGAGCTTGCTCTCTTCTTTGTACAGTTTTTTTTTTAGTTGTGTGTTTGCTTTCATCGTGTGTTTGCTTTCGGTTGGTTGTGTGTTTCCTTTGTCTTCCCTCTGGTCCCCCTTGTTTTTGACTCCGTACCCAATGGATAGGCACAAGTGATCTGGGATTCTCTACCCCCAAGCTCGCTCAGGGATAGTCCCCAGAAAGAGCCAGCTGTTATCCCATAAAATTGACAAGGGAAATTTTACCGATAACCATACCGAAAATTTTGTTTCGATCCCTCGTTAGGGATCCTTCGTGTTCGAAACGTTGTAAAATCCCTTCCTGGGAAATCTAGTTTTCGAACTTAGTCTTTTGAGCCTTTTTTGGCTGGGCGCATGAAATATCCTTGTAACACTAGCTTTTGATGCGCCCCCTTAAAAGCCTTTGGCGCATGGTTTTCCATGTTAACACATCTTTCGGTGCGCCAAAGGATGTTGAGTCTATTTTGCGTGCGCCAAGGTGCATGCGCCTTATTGTTGACATTGCTTTTGTTGCGCCACTTTTCGGTGCGCCAAAGGGCGCACATAATCTCGCTGCAACACAAAGTTTTGGTGCGCCAAATGGCACACATAACTTCATGTCGACAATGCATATGGTGTGCCAAAGGCATGCTCAATCTTCTGTTGTCAAAAACTTTCGTGCGCCAAAGGGCGCATGCTTTCCCCTGTCGACAGCAACTTTCATGCGCCATTTCAAAAGTGGTTGGCGCATTGATGACCAATTTTTCTATAAATATACGTGTGCACCCACGTCATTTTCATTCTTTTGCAAAGCACGTGATCGCTCTGGACTTGTCAGCCTCTGCTCCGTCTTTTTCGTCACCCTGTGGACCCGCTCTCCAAATTTTTGCTATATATCTAAGGTGAGAGGTTCTCCCTCTTCTCCATTTTTGTGCTTTCGGTTCTTTGAGTGTTCTTGGTCTGTGTTTTGGCTTGCTGGCCGGTTTTAAAATGAGATTATGATTAAGCTAGCTCCTCCCCTGTGCTGTCCTGTCTCATTTCCTTCTTCTTTTCCTCCTCCCTTCCCTCCCTCTTTCCAGATCTGCTGGTAAAGGGGTGTTGTTTTGAAAATGGCTTGGTCTGATAAACTTTTCTCTGAAACCTTATATGTCCAAGCAACCTTTGAAATGGAGGAAAGAATGAAAAGGTTTGAGCAAAGAGTTTAGTTCTATGGCGCACTGGCGCGTCTTGTTGCACTTAAGACAGTTGCGCCTCTCGGCGCATCTATCCGCCTTGTTGCATAATTGAAATCCGCGCCAATGGCGCAGCCTTTTGTCCTGCTGCATCTAGAACTCATGCGCCCTCAAGGCGCGCCTTTCTCGCATGCTACAAGTGTCAATCCCGCACCTCCTTAAAAGCCTTTGGCGCACCATTTATCCATGTTACATCCCGTTTCCATGCGCCAAAGGGCGCACCCAGCTTCCATGCAACACAAGCCTTCTGCGCGCAAGTATAAAGCTATAAAGGCGCGGGCGCACCCCCGATTGCAGTAACATGATGTTGTGTAAACCCTTCATGCGCCGTGCCATATCCCTTTTGGCACACGAAAAGTCCATGTTACACGATCCATCCATGCGCCAAAGGGCGCACCGAATACCAATGTAACATACAATTCCCATGCGCCCTGCCATAAAATGCAATCTGCTACATCCATGCGCCATGCGCCTTTGGCGCTAGTTTAACCTCTGCAACATTCCTTTTCTGTGCACCTTATCTATTTGGCCTGCCAGTTGCATTTTTCATGCGCCCTGCGCCCTGAGCCTTAAAATCTCTAACTCTTTCTTCTGCTAGCATTCCAATGGAAGATCAAATGACTAATTCAACCTTTTTGGATTGGGTCTCACTTCTTCTTCATGCAGATCAGCAACTGAGTTCGAAAGAACACATGTCTACGTCAAGCAAGAAACCCACCAAACCAAGAGGAAAGGCTAAGCTGACAGAAGAAGAGATGAAGTACAAATATCAGAAGGTCAGGATGCCCGAATCACAGGCTGAGTGCAGTATGGATGTCAGAGACTCAGAATTGGGTCACATTGACATGGAGGAATTCTGGGTTAGGACTCAAAAAGTTACAAGGAGTCCATGGATGGACAAGTTAATAGGCAGTGCCCTGCACTTCACCGGAGGAATCCCCGTCAGCGCTGTCAACAACGAATTCATGATGGTGATTGCCCAATGTTACAACAAAGACACAAGATGTGTCGAAAATAGCAAGGGCGAGGTAGTCATAAACCTCACTGCCCGTCATTTTGAAATAATGCTCGGCATCCCTCATCACCGGAACTTCGTGGCTGTTAGCCAACGAGAATGCATCAAGGCCTGGGAAGACAACGAAGACCAGTGCATGCAGTTGATGAATGAGGTCTACCTAAAGAACAAGAAGGTGGTGACCCGGTGGCCACAGACTATCCACCGAAGTGATTTCTCAGAGGAGCTCAGCGATACTATCACCTTCCTGAGCAGAGTCTTCGGGCTTTCAGATGCCCACTATTTCCATAAGTGGATGCTGCGGTACTTGGAGACAATGAATAAAAATTTACCCGATCAGCGCTTTTACTGGGGTGAAATAATAAGCAACACCATCTCTGAGTAGCTACAACAGTTCGCCACAACAGGAGTGTTCCATATGAACTCCTATGTAGTCTACGCTGCAGCGTCGGCAAGGGATTATCCGGGGCTGAACCGAAGTGGAGTATGGCCTCAGGCCAAGATATTTGATTACTACCCAGAGCTGAGGCTGGAGAATAGCATCCAACATTTCGCAAAAGTTAACGATGCATTCTTCTATCATGTCATCTGCCTACTGAGGCCAAACATGACTCATAGCCGGACGACCAAAAACATAGTGGCAGTCACAGAGAAATGGGGGGCCCTGTTCACCCAATTTCCCACGTTCACCTATCTGAGGGCTGCCAACTTTTTGGGAGAGCCAACCAGGCTACCAAGGTATGCTGGGCCTAAGCTGATTCTACTAGAACTGTCAAGGCAGCTGGTCACATACCATGAGAAGTGCCTCAAAAGAAAGAAGGGTGGAACTCCTTTCCCCCTCAAAGTGGGCCGATACACATGCTCCACCCACCATAAGGCGAAGGAAATGTTCGCAGAGCTGGAGCTACTCAACTTGAAGCATGACTTCCCAGCCAGGCCTACCTTCGACCCAAGAAGCTGCCTGCCAAAAGTGAAGCTCGATCCGATCCATGTCCCTCAAATTGAGGATATTTACATTGACGTTCTCCATGAGGCGGAACTTAGAAGAAAGGATCACTCTCGCTTGGCATTGGCGGAAATCATCCAATACGGAGTGGCCATTGTCCCTAAAGGCTTCCAGACTACGGAAGATGAAGTAGATAAGGTGTATAATGACACAGATGGGGACAATTGGCCCTTCCCGGCCATTGACAGGAACAAGGCTCCTCAAACAATTGAGGAGAGGGTCAAGGAGACTATGCGGAGAACAGAGCATTGGTGCCGCATGAACGGACTAATCTACCTCGGGGTAGATTTCACAACTTCCCCTTTGGGCAATGCACCTCCAAGGTCCAAAAAGTAGCTGAAAGGCAAAGGTGCAGAAGGTGAACCTAGCATCATTCAGGAAGAAGCCCCTAAAAGTCCTCTTCCCTCAGAGCCTGAACAAGTCATAACTCTTGATGAGGAATTGACAGAGGATAGTCCTATACGCCCATCCACCCAGGATGTCGGCGTCGCTACAACTTCAGAGGTCCCTTCTATCCCTTCTTCTTCTCTTCCTTCCCCTCCTTGAGTGACTCAAACGACCACCCCTTTGGTCATGTCCTCTGCCCCTTCTTCTACCCTTTCCCCTGTCTCTTCATCTATCTTCTCCTCCCTCGCTGATTTATCTTCTTCCATTTCTTCCCTCATCTCCGAGCTCCCTTCCCTTCCTATGTCTTCTGCAGTTGCGGTTTCCCTTCCTCCCGTGGACACTTCTTCGGCTATTCTTTCCATGTCGCCGCAGCGTGTCTCCACGTTTTTCCCCTCTTCTACCATTGCTGCCTCCCCCTCTGTCTCTGGTCCTTCTTCTATAGGACCAGCTTGGATCTCTCAGCAGCTGAGCCAACAAAAGAGGAAAGTCCCCATCGCTCCGATGGACTTTTCGGTCATTCCAGCTAAAGAAGCAAAGAAACAGAAGCCGGTTACACGCTTCTCGAAGAGCGCTGCAGGTGAGAGAGTCATGGAAATAGCGTACCCCAACCCCCTCAAAGAGAAAGAAGATCTGTCTCCGACAGATTTCACCGTGACCCAAGTCACAATGGGGACATCCTCTGAAAGTCTCTAGGGGGAAGCTCTTTCCGTAGTTGATGCACTCTGCAAAAAGCTTCAGGAAACGAAAGAGGAGAAAAGGCTACTGAAGGAGCAGAACAAATACCTGCTTCAAGCCTTACAGAAGATGGGAAGTGCACCTCCCACAACTGCCGCCGAGACTCCTGAGCTGCTCAGTCAGGAGAAGATCAATGAGTATTCAAAGATCGGCGAGCAAGGTATGGCCGTTTCTGCTTGGAGGAGCCAAATCCTCAAGGATAGTGAAAGAGTAATCGCCGAGTATACCAGTTTATACCTAAACATCGGAAAGGCGAATAAGGAACTCCAAGCATTAGCGAGTCCGATATCAGAAGAGTTAGAGCATGCTAGACTCCAGCATGAGACCTTCCAGCAAATGTTTGACTGTTCAGTCGAAGATCTGGTCAAGTTCAGAGTATTCGGCCATCCAAGGGCCCTCAACAAAACTATGTCCACTCTGGACTATCGGATAGATCAGCTAGAATTCGTTCTGGAAAAGATAGACAAGGTAAAGGAAGAGGCCCTGGATGCAATGCATCAAATGGAGAAAGTTGTTCTCGCCATGACTCCAGGGTTGCTCACTCCTTCCCTTACCTTGAGATCAGCTGATGACACTATCCGGATTTTCAAGGAGATAGCTTCTCAAGGGACAGGGCCAGAGGTCACATTCGACATTGAATCTATCAACAACCTACTGGCCTGTAGGGACTTCATCAGGTTCCTCATCGAGGCGGGGAAAGATTATTCCAAACTCCCAGAAAAGCTCATAGACGAGCGGGAGACTTGCGAAGCAATCAGTGAATGGCACAAGGATCCGTCACAGGATCAATTTGGGCCGATGATTAGCAAGTTTTTGGAATACCGTGCTCAGTTCCACATATCATCACCTGAGCAGCATCAGAAACAGACAACCCCTTTTCGGCCACAAGATGATGATGATGAGTAGCTTCTTCTTCTGCTTCTTCTTCTCTCTATTCTCCGACTTTCTTTTTGAAATGTCTAAAATGTGTTGGCACAAATGATGACATCATCCATGTTGCATCATGTGATGATGTCATCCATCAAAGTTGTCAAAGTCAACATGACTTTTAGATATTTTGTAAATATCTTTGTAAATAAGTGGTTGGCTCCATTTTGCCTTCTCTCTCCCTCATCTTCTATAAATATGAGAATACTTGTTGTATTCAGGGGTGAACATTTTTTAGATAGAAATAGAAGTGAGGAGAGAAAGACTTTGAGCTTTCTTGTAACAGAAGAGAACAGTAATACAATTATTCAGACTTTGTGCTCAATAGCTGTGTTATACATTAGATCTTTCTTACGTTAGATCTGTATGTGTTTAATCTGTTGGATTCATATCTACTTTTCCGTCATTTGTTTATCAGTATTGCTTTGTTTATTTATGCAAGTAGGTTTGGCTCTGTTTACTACCAAACTAAAAACATAAATCTTCTGACCTTTCTGCTTTGGAATTCATTTCTTTTCTCCCTTCGGATCTGTTCTTTCTCTTCTCCCTCTTTCATTCCTTTCTTTTCGCAGCCTGGAACACTCTACTGGGATGAGATCCCAACCCCCGAAGGTAGAATCTGTGAGACTTGCATAGGTTCCTGCTAGTAGAAATAGCAATAAACCAGTTTCGCTTTGCTGTCTCAAAGAGGGGCTAAGCCCTGCACACTGTTGGCTCGTCTATCCATAGATCTGTCCACGCGACAGATTTTCAAGCCAACAGACTAGAAATACATGACGTACATCCTAAGCAAATCCTCTAAGATTAGATTCACTCACTCTATCTATCCATCTATCTCAAGGTGATAAGTTGTACTGAAGTTGATCTTCATCCCTAGAGCATACTGCATCATAGTGAAGAAGTGTAAAAGGGATCGAGCTCGTAAATGATCTTCCATGGAATCCCATGTAATATGACAATCTCATCAAGTTATACCTGTGTCATGACACTAGTTGTGTAGGTGGTCTTCAGTGGAGAAAAGTGTACCACTTTCATCAATTTATCCACCATGACCATGATGGCATCGTGGTGGTATCTATACATTAGTAACCCAACTATGAAATCCATGCAAATGGTGTCCCATTTCCACTTCGGTATAGCATGAGGGAAGAGAAGGCCAACTTGATGCTTATGCTTGGCCTTCGCCTTCTTGCACTCTAAACAACATGACACAAACTGAGCCATGTCTCTTCGTATTCTACTCCAACGGTAAAAATGTTTCAAGGTGGCATGCATCTTCTTCACCCCGGGATGGGCTAAATAAGGTGAACAATGAGTATCTATCAAAATGTCTTGTCTGAAGCCTCCATCTCTAGGAACTATTATCTCTCTAAAGTTCACCCTGTAGAGAGATGACTACAAGGGTTCTTAGCTTTCTATGGATCTCTCTCTTTCATAGATACAATTGAAACACCTCAGGTCTCTGGGTATACCTATTTTTGAAGTGAGTCTTCAGTATCAAGGTTGATTCCTTCTTGATGTATCCTAAACTAATTTTTTGGGGTTTTGAGGGTAAAAGATGATTGTAAATGAATTGAAAACTGGGGTGATACACTAAAATTGTTGAGGGATTTGACTGAGTACATGCACAAATCAATAGTTTTCAACAAAATATTAAGGAAAAACACTTGATGTATTGAGGGAATGTTTCACAAAAATACTGTTAAGATAAACATGCACACTAATATTATGCACAAACAACTAAATTTGAAGCAAGATAAGATGATCAATCATGGAATTTAACATTCACAAGGAATAATAAAGTATACACGACACTATAAATAATTAGAAAGGTAGAAATAAACTCTCATTCAGAGGGAAAAACTAGAAAAATATGCTTGAGCACTGCTGCGTCCAAAAGGTCCTCCTCTGTGCCTTACAACTATACACAATATAGAACAAGTTTATTCATCCGACCCCTTCCTAACAATATACTAAAAATTGTACTCGTCCATGCATCCTATTTTTATCCTTTATCATAAATAAATAAAGGAATAAAAATAAATATGCTAATACAATGGGGCATTAGTAGCCTTGGTTACAAAAATACAACTCAGTCAAACTATAGTTGACTGTTCTATTTTTAATAAGGTTGGATGAATAACTTAGCTAATAATAATCTTTACTTGATGAGTAAGTTTTATCCAATGCATGCAATCTTTATCTTCTAGCTGATGATGTGACATCTATAACTTGACCCACTTGCTATGATAAATTTAGCACTTTAATCTTGCCCCTTGGATGCATATGAAAGAATGAATCTTTGTGCGTGAGTAAAATAATTTCTTTATTTGCAACACTTTGTAAAAATAATTCACCCATGCATTCATCTTGATGGGGACCACCTTTTGTTCTGATATTGACATTTGTTTTGTCCTCTTGTGATTACATGTAAATTTGAACCTTGTACACATAATTTTATTGTTTGCTTTCTAATCTTCCAAATGTGGGGACCACATGTGATGAATCTTTCTAATGGTTTTTAGCTCCTTTTGAATAATCATTGGATGATACAAAGTCTTCATTCTTCCACTTGGTTGGAAAACCTAGTTTTTTAAAGGCATAGTTTGATTAATTTTGATGAAATACCCATAGAAAATAACATAAGGTTTACCTTTTTCTTGTTGGTACATAGACTATGGTTTTGCAATTTTATTCGGCCTTTTGATCATAGGTAATATAAGGTAAATCTCACCCTTTTTGCTAATCATTTTGGTTGGCATGTATATTTTAGACCTTTGATAGGTTAAAGCATATGATAAGGAAATGATAAGTCTGACCACTTTTTAACGATGATTCGACACTTACCATGAATGTTGGTGACAATTGGAATTACTTGGGTTAAGTTACATTGTAACCCTGGATTTGCATTGATAATTTAAATTGAATGCTAGCCATTGATTCTGGTACTTATCTCATCTCTGATAGTTGATCTCAAGATCCATGTTTAAGGTTTGGAATTTGTAATAAATATAGTTTGTGATCCCTGAGCCATTGATATTCTACATCTTGATTTGCACCATTGATCGTTATCCTAGTTACTTTAGGGTTTCATGGCAAGTTGATACGTTGGTTCTTTTCTTACCGTGGTCAAGTTTCATTAACTCACCGAGAATTATGGTAACAAAATGTTGAGAACCCCATCATTTGTACATTATCACTTGAGATCTCTTTGAGCTAGTGGAGCTATGTCAAAAAATTTCTGTAATGGCCATTTGATGTTTTGATGCTCTATATTTCTTCCTCATAGTTCAGCCATTTCTAGGGAATGAAGCTTTCTTCCTAGTTCGAGCTCTCTTTGTAAGCTTCGTGCTACATTTGTATTGAAGGTGGTTCTCAGGAAAGTCTTATGTAAATTTTATCTTTACCAAGCCTTCGTCAATGGGTTTTCTCTACTTGGTCATCGTCATGGAGGAAATTTGGTCTCTCCCTATATAATGGTCATCAAAATGAAAATTGTGAGCTTTTAGATCCCCGTGTATCATCCTCCAAGGATCTGTTGTTTGTACGAAAATTGATGAGTAACTACAAAAGTCTAAGCTTCGTTATTTCTCTATTTATGCTGAAACTTTTGTACAGCTTGGTTTGAGGCTTATGAGCCTATTGCTTATTTATTTGTGCTTCTGATCTTTTGTTCTATTACTATTTCCGCGATCTTCATACCATCTTTTTCTGTTATTTGAATATTTTTGTTTTTTGATAATATTGCTTAATATTTTATTGCATTTGAGCTTTGGCCCCATTTTCAAAATGCAGGTTCCATGAGTTGGAGATCTCTTAGAAAATTCAAGGAATCCCTTACTATTCCTTTAGTTGTGGTGGATGAAAATTTGGGTTTTCCTTGTTCTGTCCAAGTTGCATCGTTCTATTCACCAGCCATTACCTAAAATATTTGCTATCATTTTATTTTGGGCTTTGATCCCATAGTGAATTTATTTTTCTTATTTAATTATTCTAGCTCTTCTAAACCATGTGTGTTCGGCCCATAGAAACTATAAATGCCATTTCATTTTGTGGGTTTACCATGACTCACTCTTTATGAGATTCAACTTGTAAAATTTAGAGCTCGATCTGTGTGAATCTCCATCTGGGTATCCTTCCTGATGGGGTTTCAGACGTTTCTATTACTTTGAGTGATCATTTACCTACTTTGGCGTCATTAACGATGTAAGAAACCTCAGTATGACTGCTTAGATATTCAATGGAGCTTTGCTTGGCTGTAACTCCTCTGTACTGTATTTATTTTGATTGAACTCTTTTTTAACATGGCTTATCATTTCACAACCTGTATGATTTTGATAATATCGTGCTCTTATTCTAATAGATATTTACCTAAATGATTTTGTTTTAAATTACTTCCATTCTGAAACTCTGTACCTGAAACCCTTGGCGTGCTTGGAGTTATTACTTTGTATTTTGAGAAACTCATACTTTTGTCTGATTCATGTTATTTCATATGGGTATTCCCCATTGGAATTAAATTAGAAGCTTGAAGCTTTGGTGGGCTTGTCTGTTTGAAAACATTTCAGGTATTCTAGTTTGATTTTGTGGGCACTCATTCATCTTTCATTCTGATGGCTAACCTTTTATCTTTGAACAGGGAGTTAGACAATCTTGAACTCGAAACTGGATATGTCCATTACATTCTTATGTAGCCTATGAATGCACTAGTTGTGAATTTCACTTTGGTCCATTAATGTTTTCCCTTTTGGCTAAAAGAACTTTAAAAAAATGCATTTAATTCACTATCTTCATCTGTGTTTTAGCATATTTATGCATTCCTAAGTAGATTTTTGTTCATTTTTGTTCCATCTCTTCGTTTTAATCCGGTTGATATGTTATTGTGATAACTTTCCTACTTACATCAATATATCAGTACCTGATTCATTTATAAGAAATATCCTTGAATTCCATTAAGAATGGTATGAATGTACCTGTAATATTCCTTTGAAATATGTTGATTTCCATTTGATGACATGAATGTTGATGCTGGAAGTTACATCTTTATGTAATGAGTTCATAAACTGAATTTCCTTGTTGCATAACCTATATTCAATTGATGCTTACAGTATGAAGCCTTGTGACTTTTCTTCTTATCTGAGCTCTTCTATTTTTTATGGCTGATCATTCCTTCTATGTTCCCATGCAACAAATGGCTATGATGTCACTTAATTTCATGGTTGTTGGTAACTCCACTGTTTTCTGAAAATTATTTGGTTTATAATATGAAAATTTGGGAATTTATTAATAGAAGAGAATTTACATTGTAACTGAATTGAAAACTCCTCTTGTTGGTTTATGGATGTTCTTTGTGTTTTTGGAGCAGTGACTATCTTTGACTATGTACCCATTTCTTCCTCTGGTGACTATCTATAA
This sequence comes from Taxus chinensis, assembly GCA_019776745.2. Taxonomy (NCBI): domain Eukaryota; kingdom Viridiplantae; phylum Streptophyta; class Pinopsida; order Cupressales; family Taxaceae; genus Taxus; species Taxus chinensis. The sequence continues at coordinate 710,214,672 of CM034147.1, read as the reverse complement.
TTTTTTTCTTAGAGCTTTGTAATTCATTGTAGCTTGGCATTGATGACCTATTTCTATAGTATCATAAATCATTTCTAAATTGAACTAGCATCCTGTTGTAGATTGTTTAGGAAAAAAAATTTTTCCTTTTAAAAGCATATAGACCTTTTTCATAATTTTAGAAATTATTTCCACTATATGTATGCATCATTGCTTCTATCTTTAATATGCAACTCAAATATTATCGTGCTATAATTTAAGGTGTTGGTCTTGTCACTCATATCTTCATATTGTAGTTGAAAACTTACAAATAAATAATAAGATATCGATATTTATTTTTTCTTGTCTTGGCACTGCTCGAGCTCAAGTCTCTAATACATCGTACTTTCTAAATTTAAATGTTTCTTCAATGTACAATTGTAATCATTCTTTCTTTTGATTATCTCCTTGAAGCTTCAAAATGCATTTACTTATCAAGTTGTAACTTGTATTTTTATACTGTAGTTTAAAATTAATCATAGTTGACACTGCACTATTCTTTTGATCCATTAATTTTTGTTTTTAAATATGTGCCTTGGATGTATGATTCCTAGATCAATTTCATTACATCTCTTTCTAGATAATTGTATGTTACAAAACCATACTAATGGGTAGTGCTTCCTTTGATAGTTGGTCATCATAAATCTACTTCTCAATCCTGAAGATGAAATTTTCTTATAGTTCCAGGAAGACTTTCCCTACTTGAGTTGGAAATCTTTTAGTTCTTGAACTAAAACATAATGATATATATAGCTGAAAGTGTTCTTTGTTTAGTCTATAACATTATCTAGTTGTAACTGTATGATGGGAAGAACTTCTTGAAAGCTTGATGCTTGAAGTTATCTTACAAATGTTTCTCTCATGAAGTGATCTTGCATCCGTTTTCATTCCTTGTACATTTTTAGCTCTGTATAACACCTTCACCTTGACGATGCATTTCAAAATCCGAGAGATTATATCTTGTGTTTTATATGTATAATATCAATCTGTTCCTTTCTAATATCTGAAACGGTTGATGTATCTACATGAAAACCATTGTAATGCTTTGATGTGCATTGTTCTTCTTGCAAGTTGCGTCTACTATAATATATGATCTAATTCTGCTACTTGGAATTAGTTAACCTAATTTTGATGAAATATCTGTATTTGAGAATGGCTTACTTAGAACTATGTATTCTTTTCCTAACCTCTAGAATGATAATCATGAGGCTTGATCTATATTGAATACTGACATTTTTTTGAATGTATTCTATTTGTTGATAATCTGCAGCACTAAACTTGAATTTCTATTATGGATTAGTTTAGGTATATCTTTGTATATTCATCCTTTAGTCTGAAACATAAAATAAATGTACTTTTCTAGTTCAAATTGTAGCATGAAATACTTTTGATATGCAAACAAAATAGTTAGTGTTTATTTCCTTCTTCTTACCTGTACCTACACATTTAGATAAACTAGTCAGAAAATTTTAGGCTTTTGGCATCTCTCATGTTCCATAGTTTTCTTCTTTTCTCTTTCTTCTATGAAATGATTCTGGGAAGCATATACACTAATGTAAAATAATTCTCTTGTCAATTGTGTATGTATGTATAATGTATCTTATGCCTATAACTCATACCTCATGATGTCAGGAGATCAATTTGGTTGAAATTAGATAGTACGGGCATATGGATTATCCTTGAATCTCGTGACTGGTACAATCCTTCCTTTTTCTGTTTCTCAGGTACAATGCTAATGTGGATACAGAGAATGAAGACAAAGTAAATATAGGGCTAGAAGTGGAGCAACGGAGGTGAAAGATAAACTCAAGGAAATCATGGGTTTTTCATCCTCCTTTACTTCTCTTTTCATGTACATGTACCTTCTACTTTAGTAGTTATGAATTACTTTTGAGTTACATCCCATGACTTGTGTGGGAAACATTTCAATCCTTCATGAATAAAATATCAAATTCTAAAACTGAGTTGTGTACTTCTTTCTGCATTTCAATTTAATGTATGAATTGTATAACAAACTAAACAACTCAATAACATAATTGGATGTATTTAATTGTGAAGGAATGAACTTTAAAATACCAGCAACTATAATAATGAACTCCAAATTACTGTAATCTGCAACTTTGTCTGTTTTTCCAAAAGTTAACAATCCACCTATTTTGTAATTTTGGTCTTCATCAAGCTAATACATTTTTCCTTAGGGATTTTTTGTTCCTCTTGCTAAAGATAAACATGGAATTGTAAACTATGTGGTTTGTTACGTTTTGTAACAACACACATAATTGCTAAAAATCACACGTAATTATTAATTTTCTCTTACTAAAAACATGATAATGCTTAATTTATCCCCCAAGTTAGGTTCACTTCACTAATTCCATCCATCGTAATGAAGTTTCGAGCTGCCCCTTTTTGCACAAGTGCAAAAATTGTCAATAGGAACATATATCTGACCTCTGTTCTTGAGAAGACAATTTGTATCTAATGAAAATCCATAAAATATCCCCTCAATGAGGCCTTTAAGACTCAATCTCTTATTTGGTCGCAAGGTAAAAACTATCGCGAGGAAGCTGAATGAAAATCCTATTCAACAAATCTGTACCCACTAATGTAGCCATAACCACATGTCTTCGTCTATTTAGGGCATATGCAAAAACATTCTCCTTCCCCTTCACATGATTTATCTCCATATCATACTCACAAAGCAACTCCATCTAACACCGCTAATGAGTGTTGAGATTGGGCTGTGTCAAGAGGTGGCGAAGACTCAAGTGATCAGTCCTAAGTGTAAATCTCTAGCCAAGAAGGAAGTGTCTCTACAAAACCAAGGTGTGAAAAACTGCTGCAACCTTAAGGTCATGAGTCAGGTAATTGAGCTCATAATCCATGAGTTTTTGAGACTCAAAAGCAACCACTCGGTGCTATTACATCAATACACCTCATAGTCCTTCCAAAGAAGCATCTCTGCAAATGAAGAACTCGCCATGAGGGTCTGGTCCTGTAAGAATAGGGGTTTTCATGAGGCATTCCTTCAGTGTCCTGAAGGCCTGCTCATATCTATTTGACCATAAGAAATTCTTCCCTTTCAACTAAAGGGAAGTGATGGGGTGCACAACTTAAGAAAATTCTTGAAAAAATCTCCTGTAGTATCCTATCAAACCCATGAAACTGTGCACCTCGATCACAATAATGGGAGCTATCCAATCCATAATGGTTATAATCTTGGAAGGAATGACTGTGATACCTTCCCCAAAAATTATGTGACCCAAATATTGCACCTTAAACTGAAATAATGCACACTTCTCCAAGTTCCCGTAAAGTTGATACTCATGAAAAAATTGTAGAACCTGACGAAGGTGATCCTCATGTTCATCAAGCATACATGAGTATATCAGAATGTTGTTAAGGAAAATGAGCACGAAGCAATCTAAGAACATCTTGAGCACCCCTTTATGAAGCTCATGAACATTGTGGGGGCATTCGTCAAACTAAAGGGAACAACTTTGAAATCATAGTGCCCATATCTCATGTGAAAAGTTGACTTGTGGATATTGTCCTCTACAATTCTCAGCTGATGGTATCTAGACTTAAGATGAATCTTAGAAAATAGTATGGCTCCCTTCATCTGATCAAACAAATCATCAATGCAAGGAAGGGGGTAACAATTCTTGATCATTACTTTGTTCAACTTCCTGGAGTCCACACACAACCGTGAGGATCCGTCCTTCTTAACAAAAATCATTGGTGCACCCCAAGGAGATACATTAGGACAGATTATTCCTTTCTCAAGAAGGCCCTCAAGTTGTAACTTGAGCTCACAAAGCTCAAGTGTAGTCATCCTATAAGGAGTGCATGAAATAGGTTTTTCTTCTGGAACTAAGTCAATGTGGATATCTTTCTCACCTAGGGGAGGCATCCCCGAAAGCTCACTAGGAAACACATATGAAAACTCCTGCAAGATGGGGTGATCTTCAAGTGAATTTCCACTAGCCCTGTTCTCTGACCTATCACCAATAGTAATAGCATACAAATGACACCTACATTGTGTACACCACTTAAGATGCATAGCAAAAACAGTGCGGATAGAAATTGGTCTCCTACCTCCGAATATCACTGAATCAACTTCCAGATCATCTGTACATGATATAGTCTTGTGGTAATAGTCCACTCTAGATTTGTGTGCATATAACCAATCCATGCCCAAGATGACTCCGTAAGAACCCAACAGAAGGATACGAAGATCTAAGGTAGTTGTGAAGGGTCCCATATTCACTACATACTCCTTAAATAAGGAGTCTACAGAGATTTTATATCTAGAAGCCATCTCAACATCCCAAAAAAGGCCCTTCCTATTTTCCACCAACCTATAATTCGCTACTAAAGATGGTGCAATAAATGAATCAGAAGAAACCGAATAAAAAAGAATGTAGGTAGGAATATCACCAATGCTACCTTTAGTCTCTATCACAGTGCTATGATGCTCAACCTGGTGGTTCTCAATCACTTCATACATATGATGGCTACATATCATGTTGCCAACTTTAGGTTCTAAAATTTGTGCTTTACCCTTGTTACTAGGGTTCTGTGGGCACTCTCTCTAATGATGTCCAACAACATCACATCCATAACAACTACCCGGTCCTCTCTAGTGAGATGTAGCTCTAGTCGATACTCTAGAGGTCTGTTCCATGGATCCTGATGATCCGGATATAGAATTTTGAGGTCACTGTTGAAGAGCTCCTACTGGTTGAGCTCTTGGTGCATCCTATGTCCTAATGGAAACCCTAGGGGGAGGCCCCATACTTCGTCCCCTCTGAGCGTCAAATATCTATGGATGACTGAATGGTGGATGAGTCTGTTACTGGTACCGCTGAGGTGGTTGTTTTGGTGGCCTGAATGAAGACTGCATAACCATGTCTACCACGTGGATGAGGAGCTAACCCCCTTGACCTGTTATCCTGCATCTACTAGATGTGGCTTCGCACTTTGTCCCTGACCTACTGATTCTTCCCACGAGTCTCCTCTGTAATGTTGGACTTCTCAACAGCCTATGCTAAGTTTTGCGGGCAATGAATGCTCACCACACCTCCCAAATCCAAATTTATGCCCCTGATGAACCTGTGAATCTTGACCTTCTCATCCTATATATATTTGACATATTGAAGTAAGTCCATGAATCAAATCTTGTACTTTTATATAGTTATGGATGCCTGACAAAGGTCATGGAACCCATCTATCCTCTGCTGAATAAACCTCTTGGATAAGTACCTGGTCCTGAACTAGTCCTCGAAGATCTCCCATTTAATTGTCTCTGAGTCTACATGGAGCTTTTGCTCCTTAGTCCTCCACCAGACACCTGTTCCATCCCTTAGAAGATGGATCACAACATGATATTTCATGTTCCTAGTACAAGGAAAAAGCTTAAAGCACCCACTGAAGCTCACTAACCAAGTCTTTTCCTGAAACCACCTATATCTCCAAAATAGTGAGATGGCCATAGCTTCTGGATCTCCCTAATATGATCTGCAGTAGATGGTAGTCGACCCCTACGTATCTCTGTATGCTCCTCCCATGGTCTAGGGCTTTGAGATATATCTCTATATCCTGAAATCATGTCTCCATGTCCCTTCTGACATGAATATACTCTAGATAACTCCACAGGTGATTTCTCTGCCCTATTCTCATCGGTTTGTCGAGGAGAATCATGAGCCTCAACTGATGGCTCCCTATCCTATCTAGGAAGTTGTCCTCCTAAGGATCCTCTGCGTATTGTGGCATTGACGTCCTGAATCATCTGTAATATCTGAAATAAAATGGTCACTACATCTTGATCTAGAGGTGGCAATTCTAGGTCTACGTGTAAGAACCCCTCGTCTAGTCCGCACCTCTTGCCGAAACCAAGGTAATAGTTAGTTCATCATTATAGGTTTTATTTCAGTTTTCTAAGTTTTTTCTATTATACAAATATCATACAATTTTGTTTTCTATGTTTTAGAGTTGCGCTAGGTTAAATGTTCATGTCTTGTGTTTTCAAGTGTGCCCAAGGGTTTAAGCTTTGAACCCACGGATCTGATACCAAGTGTAATTCCCACTAAATTTTCCCACACAAAACCCAAGAACAAATCTACGTTAACTAGAAAAATTATGGAATAATTTTTTTTGTTATAACATACTCGCAAAACTAGGTTAAAACTTTCGGTCCTACTTTTCTCATTTTGTAAAATTTCATTTAGTTAATAATATTAACTTCCCCCTTTAACTAAAATTATTAAAAGCTCCCCATACTAGTTAGTAATTACTTAGCCTAAAGTAAGACTTAGGATTCACTACTATGTATTTTAGTACAACTTAATTCACCCTTAAAAACTTCTATTAAACACACAAACTGTCAAAGTTTACATTCAAATTACAAGGTCCTTAATTAAACACAAGGGTTATAAAATTAATCCCACTCCTTACACAACTAAAGTGACCCATAAAATAAGTCAACCCATGCATTTTAAATTTGAATTTCTCTCACTCGTTCCCCACCTAATTTTTGTAGGAATGAATCTCATCCATTGGATGGATTCATTTGGGGCCACAAGATCTAGGGATTCAACTAACCCTAAGTTTTCTTATGAAAGGCTTCTTTCTCTCTTGTTTTCCTTATTGTTTAATTATTTTGTTTTGCAGATTGGTGGAGGAGAAGGAGGAAGCCATGAGAGGAAATCTTAAGCTCTTGGGAGGATGTACATGCTTCATTTATTTTCTTGTTTTATTTACACCACCACCTAGGGTTTCAAAGTATTTCATTTAATTTTTTTATCCCATTATTTCAATATTTGACCAAATGGGTATATGGGTTTTGCCCCATTTTAGTGAAATGGTTAAAATGATATATGCATTTACTTGGGTGGAAGAATATATATACATATATATGTGTATATATATTTGTAGATATATATAAACACACACACACACATATATCTACAAATACACACACACACACACACACCACACACACACACACACACACACACACACACACACACACATACAAATATATATATATACACATATATAAAATCACTACATTTTATTATTTCGGGTTTCATTACATATATATGTATATTTATATATTTTTTATCACAAACTTATTTAATGAAACATGAAATAATAACAATGCACTGATATTATATATATATATATATATATATATATATATATATATATATATGTAATGACAAGTTTACACGGAGAATTTTACACAATCCACAATTTCCATAGAGGTTGACTGTTCAAAACTCACAAATTGCATTGGAGTTTATTACTGGTTGGGATATATGTATAGGTAAATAGTATTGGGGTTGGTGGGAGGGTCACTGACCCCACCCCATCCCATTAATTAATGGGGCGGGGGTTGGGGTCAGCGACCCCTCCCCCTAACCCTTACCTTATTCAAAGCATTCCCATAACCACATCCTTTACAACTTCAACAAATTTTTAATTTTGAAATTCTATTTGGTTCCCTTTTTTTAGGTTTAAAATTTCAGTTATTTAAAATACATTTTTTATTATTAAATTAACATTATTAAATTCACACTCATCTACGCACAGCACAGTAGTCAATAAAATTTGAGTTCCAGCAAGCACCCTCAAATTGAAATTCCAATACAGGGTACTAATACTATGACTAGGCCATAAGTAATCAAGCATTCACATTACCAATGGTATTAAATTAAGTAAAAAATATTGTGATATATTTTAGAAGGAAAACTTCCTACTATGATAGAATTTCTAGTTATAATTATATGACTTATTTAGAATGAAACCAAGCATGTCTTACCCAATTACTACTAAACGAAGCCTAAATTATTAATCGTAGACTTTTGGCTTTACTCCATCTACATTAAAGGGATAAGAAGACCCTAATTTTTTTTTCCAAAATGTGACTATAGCAATGAAATTTTCCTTTTTAAGACTGTTTAGATGACTCAATTTCACTTTTACATATTTACATCAGATTAATACAAGGGACTGGACAGCCATGTGGCAATGCTTCCAAAAATTATAAATATGCCTTTCGAAGTAAGTAACGTGAAATATGTAATGAGTGGATTTTCTTTCTATTGAAAGTAAATCACTGTTTATGAGTTGTGCAACCATTGCATTTAAGAAACTTATTGGGAAGAATTTCCCATATTAAAATTTGTAGACACTTGAATGGCTATGCCTATTTTTATTGCATTACATCAATCTAGTCATGATTCCAAGGTGGTTCACCTTTTGATCAAATTTCCATTATATAAAGGCTTGGTTTACCAATCAGTGGGGTTTAATAATGCTCTTTCGTTAGCATTAAATGTACAATCTAAAGTATTAACTTTTCATTTTTTTTGCAAGAATTTTTTTTGGGTGGACAATATCAATGGAATTCTTGCTAATGCTCTAAGGAATCTAAGATCCCTCTGCTTGTATGGTGTAGCTCGGTGTTTACATGTAGCGTGAAAACGTTATTTCTGATGGTGGCCTTTCGGTCGGGGATTTAACAGGGGCACTCCAAGTATGACCTCTGCGACAAAGCTAGCATCTTGTCTTCACTTAGATCAGGAATTTACAAGAGAACGAGAAAGGGAGTAGAGAAAAAGGGAGGGGGATCAATGGCTCCTGGGCCCCATACCACAAGGCAGATTCCCACAGGGATTAACCACAACACATCACAGCACTACAATAGATTTAAGAAGACAACAATTAAGCCATTTGCAACAAAGACTTTTATCAAGATTCAACACAACACAAATATCTCAATAATACAACCTCCTAGTCAAAATAGGCAGAAACTCCTCTTTTATTGCCGCTTGAGAAAAATTGTAGCATGTAAGAGTGGGAAGATTACTTATGAAATGGGAAGTGGAAGAAAATTAGGTGATCTCTTTTCTCCTTCCAAGATCACTCTCTCAATGAGATTACAACTCAATGACAAGCCCCCTTTGACAAAAATAAGGCCTTTACAATTTATAGAAAAGAGGTGACTCTCCACCTTATACCTCCCAATGACATTTCTCATATGCCTCCCTCATAAAACAAAACAAGTCAGAAATGCAATAACTTTTCATATGTCTAAGGTGGGGCACATAACCCAAGTCCCTTTTTATAAAAAATGAAGATGAACTCTTATGCCATCCCTATGAATCTAGTAGTCACCCATAGCTTCTTAATCCTACACCATACTTAGGAATTATGACCCGACGTGTAACAAATAAGCATACCAAAGACACTCAATAACATACACAGAGAGAGGAAGTTGGGGGGAAGAGGAGAGAGAGAAGAGAGAGGGAAAGCTCCTACCTGTTCCATGATGAAGCCACTCCTGATCCAAGAGTCACTTCACTAAGCTTCATGAATGATATCAAGCTCATTACCAATTGGGAAATCTCCAACTCCTTACACAAGTATTTTCTAAATTGGGCCGCTAACTCTGAAAAATAAGAGCACTTCTAGAAATAAAGTAACCTCAAAACAAACAAAATAGCTCTAGAAGCCATCTTGACATACCAAACAAGAAAAATAATTATGAATACATCCATCAGGGAGAGAAGAGGGTGATATTGGCTTTTCATTTCTCAAACCACATGACTAATGTTCAACTCTCACGATCAATAGTCAATGATGAACTCAAATGATGGACAATGACTCTAATGTGTCTTCATTAGGAAGGACAATGGATCTCTTACAGCTTCACAATCTTAACTTGTTCCTCGTAAGGAAAGACTTTAACAATTCATTTGCAGTGGTATGTTCCTCCATCGTGGGCACTCCAATTTTCTAAATTCTCTGGTTGACGTAACATTCTAACTGGTAGGCCTGCTCTTCACTCGAGTCTAATCCATCGCTATCGCCCGATTGGTATAAACAAATTAATAGGTTTTGGTGACGAGAGTTAGTTTGTCCACACATGTGAAAAGTCTTCCAAAATGGGGTATTGAAGATCCAAATCTTGCTTATTAACTCTCTAGAACGAGTGAGATAGAGTGTCCTAATGCTCCTTTTCTCTTTCCAGTTCCTCTCTAAGTAGCCGAATTTTCTCTGCAGTTGCACACATATATTTGAACCAGTGACCAATACCTATGGGATCAACATTATTACCTTTTGATTGTAACATGTCCACTCATTATTTTCGTAACATTCCTAATTTTACGGTGGAACCTAGAGTCATAAATCAATGATGGATTAAAAAGGAAATTGACATGACTTATTAGAATCACAGTTCTCTCAAATTGGGATAATCGATGAAGTATTAGGATCAACATACAAGACACCTTGGTTGCATATAGGAGGAGATCCCCCATTTGTACTTGTTCCTAACTACATGTTTCAATCCTTTTCCTGTATTCTCGATAAGTTCTCACATTAGGGATGTGGAGGACTGTCGAAACATATGCTCAATCTTCTTCATTGGTGGATGGGCTTCAATCCCCCTAATGACTCATCTCGATATAATCAACTGGTGTCATAACTTCACACTGGCTCCTGATCATACCTTGTGGTCTCATATGACATCATATGAAGATAAAATATACGCACAAAAAATCAACAATCATCCACATGATAGAAGTGTGAACCATCATCAATGAGAAACAAGTGTGAGGAATAAAAAAATTCTATGAACATCTTAATTCTATATTTGAGCGATCCCAATAAGCATCACAAGATGAGCTTGAACTGTCTAATGGGGTTAGACCTACACCACTTTATGTGATGAATGATATGAGGTATGTCAATCTGAATTTGGTAGAAAATATAAATATGTCGTGAGGCCGAAACACTCATTCTTCTAGAAAAATCATTCGTTCTCTAAGATCCACACGTTTCACTTATTATGCTCTGACGATCCATCACTGGTCAAAGTATCACAATCATTTACCTTCATGGCTAAGCCAGAGGAATGATACAATGAATCATCAATGTATATATTCAACAGAAATCTAATGAATATACAGTCAGTGGGGAAGGGAAGTGGGCATCCTAACATCCCTTCTTCATACCTTGAAAATCAATAATTCCTTCTTACAAGTCTCCTGAATAGGTGTAGAAACTTCTAAGTAATGTAGCTTTCTCAAACATTAGCAATCATATACAAATATTAGGCCCACTTAAATCTCATGCTATTTGTAATATCTCCTATCAACTCTAGAATGTGGAAGGTGTCTGGATCTAAAATCTAGATGTCTAAAATGGCCCCGAGGGTGTTAATGCAAACTTAGGTAACCGATGAAGGTTGCCTCCAAGTGTGACATGATTGACATTTTAGTGTCACATAAGACCTCCAAGTATGGGGAAAACATGACAGTATATTGTCTATGCTAGCCCGAGTTAGCTGTTCAATTTTAGAAAATAGCTATCCCAAAGGATTGAAATGATCGAATATCTCATTGGGATCATAAAGCTACCATGTAATCCTTAGTAGGACTTTTCTTCCTCTTCAAATCCAGAGACTCTTATATGGACAAAAAAGGTGGAGTGAAGATCCAACTTCATGCCTTTACCTCAATGAGCCACATCTCCTTATCTGTAGAAGCTCATCTTGTGATGACTTCTTTCTATCTTTCAGTTGTCCATCCTCCAAATCCGTATGAAGTGATCATGGCAATGTGAATGTGCATCCATTCACTGGATGGAATGTTGAGTTATTTTTCAGATGAATCACACTTTGACTATCAACACTAGGGTAAGTGCACGAATCCTCTTGCTCACTTTCACAACTCTTCCATGAACCCAAAAACAGACCATAACGTGTATGTACTTTTATTCTATAGCTACAACATATTCAACCTCTATGGTAGATTAGGCCACAACCTATAATTGCAATCTCGTGTTTTAGCTAACTGTCATGGAAAAATGCATATGCAGTTTAGAGAAGCCATAAAACGTGTACAAAAACTTAGGGAAGTCAACCGAAATGCATACACGCATTTTGAATAATATGGACTCATGTTTTATGTGTTGTTGGTTTGGTAATGTACTTAATGTATAATGCGTACGCGTTATAAAGAAGCCAAAATGCATACACATGTTTAAGTAGAAGGAAATAATGCTTACGTGTTTTTTATATTATGGACAGTGTATTTGTATTTGGGTGTCTTATACTTACAATTTATTATTTCTAATACTTTTAGGAAATCTTATACTTCAAATTTATTTTAGTAAATATAAGAAATTAGGGTCACTCTACACCTGATGGAAGTGGTCCCAGTAGCTCCAATAGTTATAATCTAGAAGATAGTTTTTCAAAATCTAATCTAGTCAGTACTTACTCATTTTTCAAGGATTTCAGCAAATGGACCTAAAACTTTCAGGGCATATATATTGTAGTCGGTCTTTGTTTTTGGGAAAACATATAGTCATTTTTTATATTTTTTGACCTTCTAAATTAGATTTTGGCCTTCCCACTGCTTGAATTAGTACCAATTTTTAAATTTGGTTCATAATTCACTTTAGTGATCATAAATCAACTCTATGATGCTTGTCTACTAATTACTAAAAAGACATCCTCGCTTTGTATATAAAAGATTGTTCCTTGAATGGGATTCTTGTCCTATGGCTAAAATGAGGTGATTGTAATTTGCCCCCTCCTTAAGGTGTGATAACACTACTAGGTGTTGAATGATTTTTTTTACGAAATAGTACCAAGTGAATTGTATTGAGTGGACTTAGATGATTTCTCATTCTTAGAAACATTGTGCTCCATACATAAAGATCATCCCCTCACCTTTTTTAGCTCTAAAAGCATCCTTTCATTGAATCAAATTCGTGATTCTCATATATTTTTTTACTCATACGTCTCTTATGGAGAAAAATGATGCCTTAATACTTCACAAATAATGGTCTTTGATAGCTCGGTGACATGACTATCTCATTTTAGCTTATTCTAAAGGGTGTTCAATTAGCTACAGAATGGCCAAAAATGCCTTTTTAGGCCTTCAGAGGAAGTAGTCTCTCATCAAAACTAAATAAGTCGATTGATCACCTTAGACACTATTCCCTACACACTAAAACATGTTGAATTATCTTATTAGGACTTTCCTTTGGGTGAGGTTTTATGATTTAGGATTTAGGGTTTAGGGCTCAGGGCTTAGGACTTAAGGTTTAGGAGTTTAGGGTTTTGAAGGATTAGTGTTTAAGGCTCATAGTTCATAAATTTTAGGGTTTAGGGTTTAGGGATTAGGGCTTAGGGTTCATGATTTATGGTTTATAGTTTAGGTTTTATGCCTCAGGGTTTATGGTTTAGGGTTAAGGGTTGAGGGTTTAGGATTTAGGGTTTAGGGCGTAGGGTTCAGGGTTCAATGTTTGAGGGTTTAGGGTTTAAGGATCAGGGTTGAGGGTTTAGGGTTTATGGATCAAGGTTCAGGGTTTACGGTATTAGGGATCAGGGTTGAGGGTTTAGAGTTTAGGGTTGAGAGTTGAGGGTTCAGGGTTGAGGGCTTCAGTGTTTAGTTTTTAGGGTTTATGGTAAAGGGTTTATCTTTGAGGGTTCAAGGGGTTTAAGGATTTAGCTTAGGGGCTAAGGGCTTAGGGCCTAGGGTTCAAGGATTAGGTTTTAGGGTTTAAGGATCAAAGGTTTAGGGTTTAGGGATCAGGGATTTAGGTTTTAGGGTTTAAGATTTAGGGATTAGAGCTTTAGGATTGAGGGATTAAGGGTTTATGGATATTAGGGATTAGGGTTTAACACACAGGGTTTAGGGCTCAAGGTTTCTAAGGTTATAGGGTTGAGGATTTAGGGTTTATAATTTAGGGTTTAGGAGTTTAGGGTTTAAGGTTTAAAGGTTAAGGGTTTAGGGTTTAAGGTAAAGGGTTTAGGAATTAGGGTTTATAGGGTTTAAAGGCTAGATTTTAGGTTTTAGGGGTTAGGGGTTAGGGTTTAGGGCTCATGGTTTAAAGCTCATGGATTAGGCTCACCCATTTACTCACTGTAACGCTTCTATGTCTTACCCATTCTTATAAGTATTGACAGAGAGTATTCAAATAAAAAGGGTTCATCTACTTCGTAGACATAATATTTAAGGGAGTCATCACAATTTGATGCCTTTCATATACTGATATTTTAAAGGAGGGAAATTACGGATATCCAAGAACAATTTGGTATAATTAAATGTTACCCAATACAAAGCTATCTTCTTCTTCTCATTGCATGTGAACTATTTAACTCACTGTAATGTTCTATGTGTCTTTCCCATTCTTATAAGTATTGATAGAGAGTATTTAACTGAAAATGGTTCATCGACTTTGTGGGAACAAAATTCAAAGAGATTAATCAAAATTTGATGTCTTTCATTTGTTGATATATTTGAAGGAGGGAAACGCCCACCTCTCATAAACAAGGTAGTTATAAAATCAGACTTAATGATGGTTCTAGGCACAAGACTGGGAAATACGATCCTAATATATTTAAAAAGATGAACTCACTCATGAGGCCTACTAGAAATATATGAGGTTTAGGGTTAGAGCTTAAGGTTCTGGATTTAGTGTTTACATTTTACAGCTTACGGATCAAGGCTCATGGTTAAAGGTTTGGGGATAAGGGTTTAGGGTTTAGGTTTTAGTGTACAGAGTTTAAGGTTTTTTTTTTTTAGGGTTCATGGTTTATAAATTGGGGTTCAAGTCTCAGGGTTAAGGGTTGATGGTTAAGGGTTTAGGTCATAGAGCTTACGGTTTAGGGTGTATTGTTTAGGGCTTAGGGTTTAGGGTTTATCGCTTAGGGTTTAGCGTTTAAGATTTAGTGCTTGGAGTTTAGAGTTTAGGGTTTAGGGTTTATGATTTATTTTATAGGGTTTATGGTTTAGGGACCTTTAGGATTTAACATTTAGGCCTTAAGGTTTAGGGTTTATGGTTTAGGGCTCAGGGCTTAGGATTTAGAGTTTATGGGTTAGGGTACACAGTTTAGGGTTTACGACTCAGGGTTCATGGTTCAGAGTTATAAGATAAAGGTTTAGGGGTTAGTTATAGGTTTAAGGTTTAGGGGTTAGAGCTCAGGGCTCTAGATTTAGGGTTAAGGGCTCAAGGTTTAAGGTTTAGGGTTTAAGGCTCAAGGATTAGGGTGTAGGGTTCAAGGCTTAAGGTTCATGGTTTGTGATTTAGGGATTAGGGTTTAGGTTTCACGGTTTATGGTTTATGGATTAAGGTTCGGAGTTCAGAGTTACTCGTTTAAGGTTTTAGGGTTAGAGCTTGAGGCCCTAGATTTAGTATTTAGGTTTTAGGGCTTAGGGCTCTGGGTTTAGGGTCTAGGGTCAAGGGTTTAGGGTTTAGGGTTTAGAGTTTAGGGATTATTATTTAGTTTTTAGGGTTTAAGATTTATAGTTTCAGGTTTAGGATTTATATTTTAGCATTTAGGTCTCATGGTTGAGGGTTAAGGGTTTAGGTCATAGAGTTAAGGGTTCATAGACTTTGTAGGCAGAACATTCAAAGAGATTCATCACAATTTGATGTCTTTCATCTGTTGATATTTTGAAGGAGGGAAATGTCATATTCCTGGCTATAAAATACTTCCAAAGACCCTAGTAATCCTTAATCCTTGGATGTACAGGGAGACACTATTACTTGGCTTCCATTTATAATGATAGAGATATTTGTAAATTTGTGTTATGACGTCTAAATCTATATGAATTTCAAGTTGCTTGGAAATCACATCACACCATTCACTAGGATTGATGACTACCCCTATCTTTTTGTTCAGGGGATTTTAAAAACATCCATGGCTTTATCATATAAGGAATTATCAATGAATGGAAGGTCACTAATTCATAGGCCAGGTAACTCCCATTTAGATCTAAAAAAGAAAGATTTACTAGGTGATTGATAACCCCTTAGTGTTCTTATTCATTCCCCTATTTCTCTGCTTATTTTGAACACTTCAAGAAGTTCTTTCAAATTTATTATCCATTCCAGTAGAACACTTGAACTTTATCTTTCTCCAAAGGAGAGGATACTGCATCAAATTCAATTATGTTCCTACACCTCTGCATTGATATATTCTCTATGTTTCTTTTGTTTCCTTTAAGATTAATTTTTTTTTGTGATGGTTATTTTTTCCAACTTCTAATGGGTCATCCTTGCTTTCATAACACCATACATGGAAATATGAGAAATATGAAATTTTTTTCAGAGTGTGAATAAATTTACATTCAAGAGTGTAAGTATATGTGGGGAGAAACAAGTTTGGAAGAGATGTGTAATATATGCATTACAAGGCATAAGGTAGATGTCATATCCATTTAGTTACCTGTCCCACCTCTCATAAACATGGTAGTTATATAAGTAGATTCAATGACGGTTCTAGGCACAAGACTGGGAAATATTGACGAAATATGGTTTGGGGTTTAGGGTTTAGGGTTTAGGGCTCATGGTTTAGGGTTTAAGGTTTATGGTTTAGGGTTCAAGGTTCAAGGTTTAGGGTTATGGTTTAGGATTTAGGTTTTAGGTTTAGGGTTTAGGGTTTAGTGTTCATGGTTAGGGTTTATAGATCAAGGTTAATTATTTAGGGTTTATGGTTTAGAGTTTACAGTTTAGGTTTTAGTTTTTATGGTTTATGGTTTAGGGTTTAGGATTTAATGTTTAGGGCTTAAGTTTTAGGGTTTATGGTTTAGGAATAAGGGTTTAGGGTTTAGGTTTTAGGGCTTAGGGCTTAGCGTATATGGTCTAGGGTTTAGGGTTTAGATTTTAGGGCTCAGGGATAAGGGTGTAGGGTTCAAGGCTTAGGGTTTAGTGTTTAGGATTCTTTATTTAAAGTTTAGGTTTTAGGGGTCAGGGTTTAGGGTTTAGGATTTATTTTTATGGTTTAGGGTTTATGGTTTAGCATTTAGGGCTCATGGTTGATGGTTTATGGTTTATGGTTTAGGGGTTAGGGTTTAGGGTTTAGGGCTCACGAGTAAGGGAAGAATGTTTAAGGTTTAGCGTTTAGGGTTTACATTTTAGGGTCTAGGGATCATGGTTAAAGGTTAAGGGTTTAGGGACCAAGGTTTACATTTTAGTGTTTAGGTTTATGGTGTATGGTTTAGGGTTTCGATTGTATAAGTTAAACACTAAAAGCTTTAGGATGAATGCTAAAATCCTGAAAAATTACCTATGTACTGACCAAATTATACTTTTAAAAACTATCTCCTAAACCATGACTCATACAGATGTGAGACTAAGTCCATAAGGTGTAGAGTGACCCTAATTTCTTTTATTTATATAAATAAATTTAAAGTATAAGATATAATAAAATATAAATAATAATAAATGAAAAACTTATACTTTAACATTTATTTATGCAAATAGAAGCATGTAAAAAGCATACATAATGTTTATACTACACAAAACACATACGCATTTCATATTTTCTCTTTTTCCTAGCCATGCCTCAAGGCTTGGGATCCAGTTTGGATCCCCAAGCCTGAGGCATAGACCTGTACAAACACAACAAACAACATGTTTTTGCAATAAAATGTAAAAATTCCACAAGTCCTCTATGATAAATCAAAATAAAACAATCGATCCATTTA
Source organism: Taxus chinensis (assembly GCA_019776745.2). Classification (NCBI taxonomy): domain Eukaryota; kingdom Viridiplantae; phylum Streptophyta; class Pinopsida; order Cupressales; family Taxaceae; genus Taxus; species Taxus chinensis. The sequence continues at coordinate 710,197,141 of CM034147.1, read as the reverse complement.
AAAAAAATTATACCATGACATAGAGTAGAGTTTCTTCTTTCTAAAAATATAATTTTTTAAATTTTTTGACTAATATAAGGTTTCCATATTATCTATTTTCTAACTATGCCTTTTTATAGCTATTTTTTGAAGTGTAAATATGTATATCTTTCATGGTGTATCTTTTTTTGGGTGATC